>JANZXR010000004.1:45138-116341 GCA_027575705.1 Erythroxylum echinodendron
TATGATCTACTTATTAATAATGTTATTATTATTAAATTGATTATTTGGTTCATTTATTATTATTTTTATTATTATCAGTTATTTTCTTTTTAATATATTGAATAAATTATTGAAATGCAAATGTATTATTTCTATACACTTCAATCAAATTTTGATTTCAAGTTGAAATATGACACCAAAGAGAAGACAAGATATTGGTGGCAGACCTCTATTTTTTAGACCACGATTTGGATGTTTACACTGTAGAGGTGAAAGATCTCGTGCTGTAGCTCCTACTTATGATTCACCTCCACCCTCTCCACCTACTACATTGGTTGATGAGGCTACATCATCTACCACTCCTTCATCATTTAGTCCCCCTGTATCGATAGAGATATCAGGGGTAAATAATGCGGATGAAAGAGACAGCTGCCAGCTAGAGTTGAGGGATCCGATGGAAGAAAATACATCATAATAGTCAACAATATGTAAGTGAAAATACATTTACTATTATATGTTACAATTAAGTTATATGTTACAATTTTAAAAATGATATAAATTTATTTGTTTTAATATTACAGGTTTGTTCCATTTGGACCCTGTTCGAGGAATATGACATCAAAATTTAAAGAAAAGATTGATCCTGAGGGCTATTGTTGGAAGAATATATAGTAATAATGATAATTTTCTTCAACTTTTACAATTCTTGGCTGACCATGATGAAGGCAGAAATCTCAAAGTCATTGCTCCTGACATACAAAAGGATATTGTCAAAGCCGCTGCAATTCAAACCTCCAATGCCATTATTAATGATCTTCAAGGTGGGTTATTTTCTATCCTTATTGATGAGCCTCGTGATATCTCAATCAAAGAACAATTAACTATTGTTTTACGTTACGTGAATGCAAAAGGATGTGTGCTTGAGCGATTTATTGGTATTATTCATGTTAGTGATAACAACTCTTTATCACTAAAGTTTGCAATAGATGAATTGTTTTCAAAGCATGGGTTGAGTATATCATCTCTAAGTGGGCAAGGTTACGATGGAGCTAACAATATGCAATGAGCGATTAATGGTTTGAAGACTTTGATTTTAAAAGAAAATAATTTAGCTTATTATGTTCATTATTTCTCTCACCAATTGCAATTAGCACTTGTAGCGGTGGCCAAGAATCATGTACATATTGCTTTGTTATTTAACACAGTCTCAAGCTTATCAAATGTAATTAGAGGTTCTTGTAAAAGAATTTCTTCGTGAGAAGCAATTTAATAAGACTATTAAAGGGCTAAAAAATGGTGAGCTTTCAAGTGGTAAAGGTTTACATCAAGAAACTTCTCTTCAAAGGTCAGGTGACACATATTGGGGCACACATTATTGATCACTATCAAGCTTAATCGTGATTTTTGACTCCATAGTTGATGTTCTAGAGATCATTAAGGAAGAGGACACAACTTCAGAGCAAAAAGGTGAAGCATATGCTTTGTTTGATTCTATCCAATCTTATGAATTTTTATTTAGCTTGCATTTGATGAAAAAAATCTTGGGCATCACAAATGAATTATCTCAAGCATTGCAAAGGAAAGATCAAGACATTATCAATACAATTTCTTTGATTAAAGTTTCCAAACAATAACTACAAATGATGAGGGATGATGGGTGGCAGTCCTTATTTGATGAAACATCTTCATTTTGTGAGAACCATAATATTGCCATTCTAAATATAGATGAAAATTTTATACATCGGGGAAGGTCAAGGTGAAATGCAAAAAAAATGACAAATTTGCATCATTATCAAGTAGAATTATTTTACACTGTGATTGATATGCAACTTCAAGAGCTCAACAATCGCTTCAATGAGGTAAATACCAAGTTGCTTATTTGTGTGGCATGCTTGAATCGAGATGACTATTTTTATTCTTTTGATAGGCCAAAATTGATTCAACTTGCTGAATTTTATCCTTCTGATTTCTCTAAAGTAGAGCTTATTATTCCTGGTGATCAACTTGACAATTATATTGTTCATATGCAATATGGTGATCAATTTTTGATATTAAATGGGATTAGTGATCTTGCCAAGAAGCTAGTTGAAACAAAAAAAGATATTGTGTACTCTTTGGTGTTTTTACTTGTGAGATTATCTTTGATTTTGCCTATTGCTAATGCATCGATGGAAAGACTATTTTCTGCAATGAAGATTGTGAAACATTGCTTGCACAATCGGATGAGAGATTCTTAGATAAATGACTGTTTGATCACATATATTGAGAAAGATATCTTCCATAGTATTGACAGTGAGAAAATTTTACAACGATATTAAAATATGAGGACTCGTAGGGAACGATTATAATAAGTTATATACTTATATGTAAGAAGCTCAAGACAATGATGTAATTTTTTGTTTATCAAATATATAATATTTGTATCTTTTTCAGTAATATGAGTACTTTAAATATTTTGCCCCCACTTAAAAAAATTTTTGAATCTGTCCCCCAATATCAAGGAACCTTTTGGTGTATAGACATCATCAAACAGATTTATTGACTTTTTAATTTTTAACCCTTTTCATTAATAATTTTAAAATTTTAATGAATTTTTTAAATTTTAACTCTAGACCTTATAAATTTTTAAAATTTTAATGAATTTTTTTTTAATTTTAACTCTGGGCCTATAAATTTAACCCCAGCAAGTATCATTTGTGCTGCCCAAGGCCGGCATGGCTGAGTGCTAAGAGACTAACTAATCCAGTTGATATGATGTGATAGATGAAAACGCAAATGCACATGGGTAGAGTGGTGAGTGGAGGAGACGGAGCTCACAAGAAAAGAGTGTGCTTGGTTTCTCTTGCTTCCTCAATCCATTACACTGCAACCTCTTTTTCCTTTTTCTTCTCCAAATGTTCCTCTTTTTTTTTTTTTCTTGGTAAGGTTCTCCAAATGTTCCTTTATCTTGTTTTGTACTACTCATGCATGAACATGCATCCTGGTTTGTCGTAACTCTACTCATCCCCACATTATTACGGGGATAGTCTTACTTCTGCACACTTTCCCAAGCTTAAACAAATGAAGACCACCCATTAGGGTGATCATCGTGGACAGTGGACACCATTGTTTTATTTTTAATCATAACCGGAGGTCGCCATTCTGTATCCTAAAGTGGCAACCAAAGTACCAAACTGACCCACTTCATAACTTTGATCCATGCCTTCATTTGTCTATCTGTATCCATTATAGTCAACATCGAAGAACCGAAGCCATTCTTAATACCATGAAGAATTATTCGTTCACCTCTCATCCACTTATGTAACTCAAACTTACACATTAGTTATCTCAGTATTATTATTTGTTTTCCCTTAGATTTGGTTTCTACCTAGAGATCTACAATGCACTTTTATTTTTCTGCAATCGATATATGTCGGGATTGACCCCTAGAACTGTGTCATCACATGGGAATTTTCAGTTTATCACATGGGTAACGGCTATACCATATGCGAACATTTTTGCCCAAGATGGTGTTCTTATAGAAAACGAAAATTGCTAAAGAAAAACACTTATAGGAATTCAAAGAGACAATAATTGTTTATGCAATAATGTTGTTGTCTGTGTACATTGGTCAGGACTTGGGGGAACAAAACGGTGAGAATTATATAGGAGATCATTATCCAATTCTGCAGTAGTTATCTTGAATGTATCGCCTGAAAGCAAATTTTAATCGGATATGGAGAGTAATAATCAAGTTTATTTGAATTAATTACCTTGATTTTCCATTCCTCATATCGTGACTTATATCATCAATACTACCTATAATTGATTTTTATATTGATAATTAATAATATTATGAATAATAAAAATATGGTTGAAACAGTAATGGTTGCAAATTTACTCTTTGTGGACCATCACTTTGTGATAGGGAAGTGGGAGCCTGCCAAAATAGTGAAGTGATGTTGGCCCATTCTTGAGAGTTACATAAACGTGCATGTTTATATGAAAAATGAATAAGGAAAAGCTCTCATCTGAGTAAAGAACCTATTAAAATTTTTACCTAGAATGATTTCTTTAAGTTCCGTTTGATTGGAGGAAAAGTAAAGTAAATTTAGAATTTGATTTCTCAAAAAATAAATATACGAAAAGTAAAGATATTTACATGTTTAGATACTTATAAGAATTTTAATAAGAAAGTTAAGTAGATTCTTATTTTAATGTTTAGTATGAAACAATATTTCATGGAAACGTAATTTAATTTTGACTTGTTTTTTTAATTATATCCCTATAAACTAAATAAAAATTGAAATTATTAAATAATGTTAATTTGAAATACAAGTTATATTATTAAATGTTAATTTTTCATTTATGATATTTGAATCATATAATACTGTTAAATCTAGTCCAATTAAAAACACCATAATCAAGGCATTCAACATAACTTAAATTAAAAACACCATAATTTAGTCCAAGATTTTAAAAAAAAGGTCTAAGGCACAGAGATATTGCTTCTTCCATAAAACCGTATAATTCTGGCATACTTGAGGTTACACTTTTTGCAAAATAGCATAAGATCACCGGTAGAGTTAAAAATTTAAACTTTTCCCGTTCCCTATTTCAGCTTTTATAAAAAGCATTTCATCGAGCACCTACCGTGCTATAAGAAAATTTTTTTCCTGTAACTAGCATGAAACAAATAACAAAGGAGTTCTTGTTTCATTACATTGTTTATACCTAAAGTTCAAAGTCGTTGGAGTTCAGAGGCACCTGTGACCTGTCGATCTCAGACGTTAAGCCTGCGAACAGGAGTTGAGAGAGAGAAGTTGAAGAGGAGGTAGATTTTATAAAAGAGTTTCGAAGAGTTGAGAGAGAAAGTTTTTTTTACTAGCGTATTTTTTATATTAAATTCTTAAGAAAATTAATCTAAATATTAAGGAAGGTGATAAGATTTAGAATCTAAGTAAAGTGTTACTACTTTCCCTATATTAGAAAAGCATTTACTTTCCTAATTATTTAAAAAAATGAACCAAACGTGATAATATAAATTTTAGAAAAAAGATATTAGATGAATGTGAGAAAACAAAATAGCGCAATAAATATTCAGTAAAATTTTTGATAGAATGCAAGATTTGAAAAAAAAGTTTAATAATACTCAACATCATTCTTACATTATTGAGAGGTTGTTTTTAATAGATATAGTACAAATTAATAATAATGCATAATATCCAGGTCCAAGAAAAATAATTCTTAAAATTAAATAGTTAATGGTGATATAATATACAAATGTTACAATGGTTAGAAAGAGAGATGTTATCCAAAGAATGGTAAATGCTTCAAATTTATGATGATCATAAGTTGTCGAAGAAAGGCACGATATAGATGGACCCTTAATCAATATACATACAAAAAAGCAGGAAAACAAACGACATAAATGGACATGTCATAGGTGGAGACAATACTCACATGAAAGACAGTTTTGAACATGCTTGATTCATTATTGTTTTCTTTTTTATCAAATTGAAGTGAAGTGACCCTTCCATAGCCATATATTTGGAAGGCTTTGTTAACTTTAAAACTCCCCCTCATGTACCATGGCAAAGCCACAATTTGCCCAAGTGTTATATTCTTATGTGTGGCATTAGTCGTGCTTCATTTCCTGCGCACCAACACATCAGCCATTACGTCTTTCCATTCTCCTAATTACAATTGAAAAAAAGGGTATCTTGAGCTAGTCCTTTATTGTGATGTCTCAACTAACAAACTGCTCTCGGTCTTTATTTTGATATTAGGAAGACTTCCATTTGTTCTCTTCTAGATTATCTCTTTTTAACCTATGCAATTAGCACCCAAAGCAACTAACAACTTCTTTGAAAACAATTATCAACTATTAGAGCAGTTGGAAGTGATACGATAATGATTATCAACTTAGGCATCTCATCACAACTAATACTTCAACCCGTGACCCTCATTTTTTCATAAGCTATACTAAATGCCCAATCAATATATATTCAATTATCTAACCTGTTTTCCAAAGTGTTGTTGGGTTAAGTAGGAACATAAATGTTGTAAATGATAGTAGAGAACTGCATATATTTATGCGCATATAGAATCATAAATGCGCCCGATTGTACATATTAATGGATGTAGGTTTGGTAACTCCGCTTATTGACTTTTTCAAGAAACCCTTTTGTGTTTTAACTTAGACTTTTATGAAGTCTTACTTATTTACCAAATCTAGCTAATATGACATTGTATTTGCATGCAGTCATTAGGAATCTATTAACATTGTATATTGTAACTTAAAACATAGGTTCAACAATAACAACAACACTTATTAAAAATTCTGCTGATACACGAGATCTTGAGAAATTCAGTAGTCCACAATCTTACACTTAATTAACAGGGAGGTCCTTTCCAATAACTTAAAACATAAGTATGAAGTTTAAATAAAATAGTCAAATTAGCATTTAAAGATATATTTTTTTGGGATAAAAAGGAGGTTAAAAGCTGAAACAAATAGGAGGAAAAATAAAAATAAAAAATAAAAAATAACATAAATGGGGTACAACCACCCCAATCATATCCCCAGAAAGGAGTGGAGTTAAGCCTCTTGATGGTTATAGTAGACTCGCAAAATCACTAGACATATGCAATCTATAGTATATTTATGAAGTTTAAATGTCAGTGTACATTACATTAAATAAATTTTAGTAGGAAGGTACTTATTCTGAATAATGTTTCAGCTTCCAAATGAGGAAAAAATAAAAAAAAGAGAAGTAAAAGAGAGGAGAAGGAATAATAGGCAACGAAAATCGAAGACCATTTTATCATCTGTTATCACTATATCTTATATGTCTTTGATCCATAAACTGTTCCACTTAAACAAACTCTTGACAAAATGGAAGTTTGATTGAGAATTGAGGAAAGCACAAGCAAATTGAGAGTAGAAGGAAGTGTCCAGTAAAAGTTGAAAACTACACAAAGGGTTTGGAGCCATTAAGCGTGAATGTGGTGTCAAAGAAAGAAATTAAAGTTTAATTTGGTGGATGGTCCAACCTCTAATACAACTGCTCTCACCTTCATTACGTAGGTATGATATGTAATCTGGAAATCGCTAATATATAAAACGCCATAGTCGTCACTACTCACTAATGAGCCAATAATCCATCCCTTATTTATCACGGCCATTTTCAATGGGTAGTATGACAGCAAAAGCAGCGAGAACGCCCTCTCAACCACAACGAAACCAACTCGACACTTCTCGAGTTTATTAAGTTGCATAAGATACTAGCATGTAGCCCTATTTTATCACAATATGCCAACTTCGGTTCACTTGATGATGAAAACTAATTAATTCATACTAAACGTTAAATATATACTTCCGAAATTTTCATTTGAATACACTTTCCTCAAGTCTTTAAACTATGTTTTTCAATTATAGTAATCTCCGTTTGTTGGTATGTACCAATCGTGCATGTTTAACGTGTACCACTTCTTTCCAATCCAATTACGCTTGTAAAACAGTCCCTGTATTGGAGATAATTAATGTACAATTGTTTATTTATGTAATTTAATCGAAAAAGCCATAAAATAACAAAGGACGACGGAGTTTAATTTTGACTGTTCTCCCTTGTTGGTAACAACAAAAACAAAATACTTGGATAAATATATATATTAAAAGTATTACAAACTCAGGTATCCAATGCTAAATCTCAATCTCTCTCTATATTATTTGTCTTTTTTGTTGCTATCGATAATGAAAAGGTCCATCTTTTGCTATTTTGTTGCTTTTTACAGACAACAAGAAACATATAACATGGATATATGTTATTTGCAAGTGGATTCTCCAATAATTGTTATTTGCAAGTGTTTTTGATGAATATATATAGAAAAAATAATGGCATTGGAAGGAAGGATAATGGAAATTTTATCTAAGACAATTGATGAGGATGTGAAGTAGAATGTACAGGTGGAATAAATTTGTGATCTTCTCCAATAGAAATCGTAAGAACAAGGATGACGATGGTAAAATGTGGAAATTTTGGTGCTGACGGTGTCATCTTGATACGTTAAGTGGTAGGTGTTTGGTTTGGATTATGCATTGATATGATGTGGAATTAGTAATAACTTGTTGACTTTTTGGCAAATTTCTTAGTTAGTTAGTTGGCATGGGTTGATCACTTAACAACTGTACACATATGGTTGAAGTAAACAAAAGAACAAGAGTGGGTTTTGTGTGACAAAGACAAATGAAAAAGGAGGAGTTTTGAGGTTGATGAAACGCACTTTGAATTGAATTGAGGGATGACCAATGGTAAGTCGTAATGTAACTTATGAAATGTTATCATGAAACACTAACTCCCCCAAGAATCCTTTACGTGTAATTGAAGCCTAAGCGAGTATCGTAACCGAGACGCTAACTATAGTAATGAACAACGAATATCTACACTACAGAGATCACCAATTTGTGTGATATTATTACAAGATTTTGACCGATGGTAATGATTTGGAAAAGGACCATTAAGATTTGTGGTGAAGCTCTAATATCTCTTTACTCCAACTGTCACATAGAACTCTTTTTATCATAATAACCTTGTAATGAGTTACAAGCCATCATCACCTCAGTAATGGAAGACATCACTTAAAATCTTGCCCATCATGTCTTAGAACCTTATTATTCACGATTCGAGCAAGATTGAAATGTGAATAAAAGACAAATGGGCTATTGCTTGGAAATGGAAGGAAAAGGGCAGAGGTGCCAGCATGGATGAGTGAGTGGTAGCCAGCTGGCAACTTAGGACAATTATTGAAACAAAAGTTCCAGCCCCAGAACCAGAACCTATCGCACTTCACAGGCTGTAATATTATTATGGCTTCGCCTGAGATGAGAGAGATTCACGTGGAATTGCCTAATACTTCCTTAAATTTTGTTAAATACACTTTTTGCACCGCTCTTCCTTCTTCCTTCAATATTGGTAGGCCGCAGCCTACATCAAAGGTGGGTGTCCATCCCAGTCCCTGGATGTAAGAAACAAACCAAACCCTATTTATTACACCTTAATTGTGATCAAATCACATTGACCAACTCCTTCTCTTCTCTTTATTATATATATAATATTATTGGGAGAGGATTTGATTGTAATTACGAAACACTTGACAAAATTTAAATACTTGATAATTGATCATGCAATTTCTTTAATTAAGTTTAATTTAATAAGACAAGTGGTGTAGTATTATTAGAATAATAGTAAAAGAAGTTAGTGTTTATATCAAAGCTGTCTAAACAACAAGAACGCGTCTACTAATACTACAGGCTTTTTGTTCAGGCAGACTTAGGCGTTCCCGCCGCCCTTTTCCCTTGTTTCACTCTCTCTCTCTCTCTCTATCTTAGAAATTTCGTAATAATCAGGAACTACATCTCTCTTCATCAGCAATAAAACCATTAGCTAACAAACCCTTTCTTTCTCTAATTCCTCTCCTCTCCTCTCAGTTTGCTTCTCTGTTTCTTGAGAGAACGTCAAGCAACACTATTTCATTTCTTTCTTTTTCTTTATGGCCAAAGCAAAGAACAATGCTAAGAAAGTTTCATACATTTCGGTGCCATCCCAGATTATCAATTCTTTACCTGCTTCTTCCTTACAATCTCTGCTTCTTTCACCCAAAAAGCCATCAAGAAACACGTTTTTTGGGTTCAACTGCTCCTACAGAAGCCCAAGAGTTTGGTTCTGTGCTCTGTTTCTCTTTGCTTTCCTTGGCATGCTCAAGTCATGGTTCAAGCTCGATCCTTTGATTCCATTCGCTCCTAATTACCCATGTCTCACCACTACCACACCGCAGATTGCTTCTACGATTACAAATGCCCGAGTAGATGGAGTGCAGGGTATAATAGATAGGCTAAAGATTAATACGAATGCGGGTATTGTTACATACAATAGGGAAATTGCTACAAAAGATGGGACCTTTAACGTTAACACTGAGGAACAGGGCTCAATATCAGGTGTGAATGCTACTATGATCTCAAATAGGAATGGGAATTCATCAGGTGGTGAGTTTTGGAAGCAACCGGATGGGTTGGGTTATAGGCCATGCTTGAAATTTAGCCAAGAGTATAGAAGAACGAGTGACACAATTGTGAAGGATAGAAGAAAGTATTTACTAGTGGTGGTCTCGGGGGGAATGAATCAACAAAGGAATCAGATTGTGGATGCTGTGGTGATTGCAAGGATACTCGGTGCTGCTTTAGTTGTTCCTGTCCTCCAAGTCAATCTCATTTGGGGCGATGAAAGGTAAACTTAAAGCCTTTGCTCATCTCATTACGGCTATTTTTTCCTTTGAACAATGGAACCGATAGGAAAAGAAAATTTTTTTTAAAAAAATCCAAATTTGAAAGAAAAGAGGGATAATATTCAGGACTTTTAAGTTTCAGTTTTCGTCTCAGTTTCGAATGCAATAATATTTTCTTTAATGTCATTCAACTGGGTCAATGAATATCACGTTGCATGACGGAGTGTCCCATTTTATCAGAAGAAAACAGTAAAGAAAAGTCGTTTTTCAGTTTAATTAGTTACGCAATTTATGATAAGGCCTGTTCTGTTTTTCACCGTAACATAGTTATTTAATGCAGTGAATTTGCCGATATATTTGATTTGAAGCACTTCAAGGAAGTTTTGAGGAATGATTTAAGGATAGTGTCGTCATTGCCGTCCACACACATAATGACAAGGCCGGTGGAGGAGAAACGAACACCACTTCATGCTTCCCCTGAATGGATCCGTTCACGTTACCTTAAGAGGGTATGAACAAAAATCAACCGTTGCCTTTGAATTGTTTGCATCTTCGAAATTGTTGTTACTCAGTTTGTTTATTTACCACAGTGAAATTGATTTGTCGGGAAACAATTTCTGCATTGAACAACAGATTTTAGCACACAAGTTTTTCTGAGTAGTGAATGCTGCTATCTTGAGTTTGATATATTGCAATAGATCGAATTTGATTTTTACTTTAAAATGTTAAACATTTATATTTAGAAAGCTGTCCACGCTGGTTGATTTGATATTTATTACTGAGTTTGATCAACTGATAGTCAATCCACGTTAAATATATGAACACAGAACACTTCTTGGTATTCATAATCATTATCTTGCTGTTTTATGTACTTCTTGGTATCCATAATCATTATCTTGCAGTTTTACTCCAGTTTCTCTGTATGTAACGTGTTTGGAAAAGAATTTGTCTCTTGGTCAACTACTGCAGACTTTAAATTGACGCGGAGGATTTTTACTCTCTGCAGATAAACAGGGAGGGAGTTTTACTTTTACGCGGTCTGGATTCAAGGCTCTCCAAAGATCTTCCTTCCGATCTTCAGAAACTGAGATGCAAGGTAGGGTAGAATATCCGTTAACGCTGAATAACATTGTCATTCACCTTTTCATTGTAAAAGAATGGTTGGTCTATTATTATGTGGTGATTAATAGCCTATGAATCTTACTTCTCTAGGACCAATTTTAGTTTAATTACATTCTGGCATAGAGGGGGCCTGATTCCTTATTTACTCTGTTTCAGGTGGCATTTCATGCACTAAAATTTGCTCCCCACATATTGGAGCTTGGGAACAAGCTTGCTGAGAGGATGCGGAGCAGAGGACCTTATCTTGCTCTTCATCTACGTCTTGAGAAGGATGTGTGGGTGCGGACTGGGTGTCTTCCTGGTTTGAGCCGTGAATATGATGAGATGGTCAATAATGAGAGAAAACGACGGCCTGAACTCCTAACTGCAAGATCAAACATGAGCTATCATGACCGAAAACTTTCTGGTCTCTGTCCCTTGAATGCTGTGGAGGTTACAAGGTGAGCAATCAACCCTTATGGAACAAAGGCCATGCATTGGAACCCAAGCACTTAGTTGTGCAACACTGGTCAACTTATTTCTTGTTTTAACGTTGTAGGCTACTTAAAGCTCTTGGAGCTCCACAGGATGCTAGAATATATTGGGCTGGAGGGGAACCTCTTGGTGGAAAAGAAGCTTTGGTACCATTGACCAGGGAATTTCCTTATGTATACAACAAGGAGGACTTAGCCTTGCCTGGTGAACTGGAACCATTTGCAAAGCGAGCTTCCTTTATGGCTGCAATTGATTACATAGTTTCGGTTAACAGCGATATTTTCATGCCATCTCATGGTGGAAATATGGGTCACACAATCCAGGTATAGTAACATCACCACTTTTATTTCATCTTCTTTACGATACTCTTTTCTTATTCATGAAATTTGTTCTTGGTACAGGGTCAGCGGGCCTATGCTGGACACAAGAAGTATATAACTCCAAACAAAAGGCATATGCTTCCATATTTTCTTAATTCGTCCCTGCCAGAAGCAGAGTTCAATAGAATCATAAGGGAATTGCACAGTGAATCCTTAGGACAACCAGAACTCAGAAAGAGTAAAGCCGGGAGGGATGTTACTAAGTATCCAGTTCCTGAATGTATGTGCAATGATTCACATGCTCGTTTCCCCGAGTGATCATTCTGAAGAATGCCAACATTGACCGTTTGAGTGAAACAGAATGCTTGCTTCAGCAGGAAGATGAATAGATAGGCTCTGCGAATCCGTTGAACACTACTATTCTGTTTAGAGAGCTGGATCCAGATATAATTCAAGTCATTGATGCTTGGCGCGGCTTGTGCTACTTAATCCCCCTCTTATCTATTCATCTCATCCTTCGTCTAGTACATGGGAGGCCATATATAGGTGGTAATGAAAGCGATCGAATAGTATGTTCTCATTCTTTTTATTCTTTTGTAACTCAAGAGGTTCTTTTTTCATTTTTGGTTCGTTCCAGCAAGAAGCTTACTGTCTGATTAATTCTTTGTATCAAATCCACGGAAAAAAGATCCATATACGTGTACATGTATAGGTACGATAAACGGATTTTGATCCATATTTTACTAAATGTGAAGTACGTTTTGTCATTAGAATTTCTGACTCTTATTGCTCAACTGAATAACGTTGTTGTAAGTACAAGAAAATTGGATTAATCTGAACTGAACTGATGTCAAATTTCTAATCAGTCTATGTTATGATTCGAAAACTCGAACAAACATTCAAGTAGACAGCAAAAAATCATACAAGAAGCCGCTTACTGTTCTTAATTATTTGAAGCGCTAATAACAAACTCTTAAGTCTTTAAATCTATAGCAGAAGTTGATAAATTAGTAAAAGACGACAACTGATGAATCATTGAACAAGAGACGAGACTAAAGCAGGTACATGTAGAATTGTGGATTGGAAGGTAATTTTGGGGGCTCCTTCTGATGAGATACAAGTTGGGTGCAATGGCAGCTTCTGTGTGATTTCCGTTATCGTCGGAGACGCGTGAAGAAGATTTTGGCTTCAAGCATCTCAATATTGTGGATAAGAGAGACATCTTCTTCTTCTTCTGTAAGCTCCTTTTTCTGTTTGTGCTTTTCTTCATTTTTGATGATCTTGTAATTCATATAAGTCTCAACAACCTCATCCTTATCTGCTCCGTAGCGTATGCAACTACAATTTCACGCTCTATCTTCTTTTCTTGACAGTTGTCCTTATGATAAGCTTTTAGGATAATAACTAACAACTAATAACATGAAGATAAAGATGGTGGTTGAATAGACACCGAATAACTAACTCATACAACACACGATTCAACAAATTTGCTGCGAGACCAGTGGACGAAACGAAGCCGTGGTTTGTTGCAATCCCATACATACAAACAACTACAAGCGAGAGTAGTAAGGTTTGACAGGAAAGTAGGATACAACGATTGGAGCTCCTGATGATGATGACTTTGATGAGGTTTTGGTTTTGGAGTTTCTTGGGCCTAACTTCTCGTCATCCGAGACTTTAGGAGAAGAGAAGCAGCAGAAAATAGCTGACAACTGGGCCATTAAACGTGTATTGAGAAGATGGTGAGTACGTGTATTGAGAAGATGGTGAGTGTCATTGAGGATGATTATAAAGCATTTTATACTTGAGAAATGAAACTGGATGCTTAAACTTGCAGAGCAAGCATCATCCAATCCAAGGAAGGAGACGCCCAGTTTGACCAGACGACAATACTTGTATTTTATTCATTCGTCCAACACAAAAGCTTTTCCTTCCCTCGCACGATTGTGAATCAATTAAAAAAAAAAAAAAGAATTACTTTGATGATCGAAATTGATGGGCTTTGGCCCAAAGAAGATGAGCGAGTGATGATATGGAGGCGGAATCGATGAACCGAACCAACCCGATAAGATGAAAAAGATGAAGAATCGTCAGAGTTACGCAGAATCACCTTTTTGTTTTATATGATATTATTACCGACTCAGAGGAGAAGAAGAAGACGTACGCTTTTCTTCTTGGCTTCCATTTTCATCTTATTGCTTTTCGTTTTCTCATTCCGTTTTAACCAGATCCAGGAGACCAAAATGGGTTTGAAGATGGTGGATGCAACACTCTCAAGCTTTGACGCAGTATTCGATAAGTTCAGAGCAGATGCACCCAATTTCAAATTCAATCTCATCCTTTTCCTCGCAGATAAAGATCCTTCTACTAGTCTCAGTTGGTGCCCTGGTACTACCTTACTCTTCCTTCTTCAATTCTATTTTTTCTATTGATTATGCATAAGTTTACCTCCCCTAAGGTCTAATTTGTTCAGAGTGGAATGGTTGTGGTGTATGAATGCAGACTGTGTGAGAGCTGAGCCTGTAATATACAAGAAGTTAGAAGCATATGCTGACGAAGTTGCACTTCTGCGAGCTTATGTTGGAGACAGACCAACATGGAGGAATTCGCAGCATCCATGGAGGGTTGACTCAAGGTTCAAGCTCACTGGTGTCCCTACACTCATCTCCTGGGACTGGAACAATGATTCTGTCAAAGCCCGCCTTGAAGACCATGAAGCCCATCTCAACCACAAGATTGAAAATCTTCTTTCCACTTCAGATTAACGACCATACCATCCAATCCCATCACTTATAAGCACAACAACAACGGCCTTTGCTTGTCTCTGCTTATGTCTATTTAAACTTTTCAATAATGTCCCTCAAGTCTCTTTTCTAGTTTCACATATGGATATTTATTTCATCATGGAACAAAGCAGTGTTTTGTTAATCAGAAAAGGCAAAATCAGTGTCTTAATCTTTTAGTAGTAGTAGTTGCAAGATTTTGTCCTCAACATTTCATTCTTTCACTACTTCAAATTTGTATAACCATTCGATTTGGTGTGAAATAAGTTTGAATCAGGCAATTTCGTTGAACATTTACAAGAAAAAACAGCTCGAGAATCAGGTAAGTTTGGTAAATGATGGAATAATATATTTTATTGACAGTATATAGAAAATTTTATCATATCAGCTTGATAACCAAAACTCTGTATTAACATCTCAGAGAAACTTAAGGACCAATAGCTAAGTACAATAAGTTAAGACACGATTGCATCATCATTGCTGCAACCAAAACAAAGAACGCAGCATCATCATTGCTGCTGCTGCCGTTGCTGCTGCTGCTGTGTAGGTCACAACCCCTACTTTGTTCTTCTTGTCCTTTACTTCCCGAGTTTTCCCAACTATAATTCATTCCAAGTTATGAACAGGATATGCAGAATTCTAGCTACACACTTGTACATAAACATTTGCTGAAATATGATAACTGAACACCCAATGTTTATACACCCAAAAATATAATCAGAAATGGTTTATTTGCCACTTTAAAAGGCGGAAAAGAAAGTCAAAAGCTTGACCTCCGACATTCTATTTAGAATTGTACCTATATACATGAAGGCCAGTGAGCACATTAAACTGTCATATTTGAGCCTTTGAAAGTGCTGGCATCAACTTCAAGATAATATCACCATAAGCGTCCTCTTGTCGAACATCAATAAGCCCATGGCTCTTCAAAACCTACATTTTTAGCAAAAATTGGATGATAATAAAAATGATTAGGAATGCATTAGTTAAGGTGCATCCTGTGATTTCCTTCACCACTTCATCTAACTGGGTCAACAGTATCCCAAAAAAGTTGCAAGAATGATCTACAAGCTTACCAGTGTTTCAAAGAACATCCGAGCACTTAACTTCCTTGTTTTTCCGTCTAAGATCTTGTTAAGACTAAGATCCTCGGGTTGACTTGACATTCCCATAACAGGAGAATGGCTTCTTAAATATTGTGCCACAGCCCTGCTTTCCAACGCAGAATATCATCAATCCGTTAAAGATTATAAGCCATTACAACAAAGTTCCATTCATTCAGCAAGGAAACATTACCTTGTTCTCACTGACAAGGACTCAATGCCTTGAGCGAATCGGGATCCTGCATATGAGTAATTATCAAAATGAAAATACAAGGAATGTTGCATGCAACAGCTTCTAAAGGACACAGAAGCATTAACTTACCAATTGGTGTATTGTCTGCTTCCAGAAAATAGAGTTCCTACAATACGATTCATTGATTGATTGCATTAGAAGAGTTATTGATTTTGTTAACAAGCTTAATAAATAGAGATGATTTTGGTCCAAATGAAAAGGGCTCCGCAATCCATATCTATTAGTGCCTCAAGGCAGACACTAATAGTTGGAAATGCTTGTGATACCATGAACAAAATAAAACAGAGGTTCCAGCCTATGCATGAACCAAATTAGGACTTGTGGTTGACTAATCTTTCCTCTTTTATTTCTTCTATATACTTTAAGTTCTTTTGCATCACAAAAGATAAGAAAGAGCATACTTCTGTTTCTGCAGAATTCATCATCTCTGGAATATCCGAAAGTTCTGTGTTATCAATACCCATTCGCTCGTCTAAATATGTCTTGGGGGATTCCAGCTCAGAACTAAAGGTTCCAGTGGATGTGCCGATATCTGGAGTTGGTAGTAACCCAGTGCCAACGGTACTTTCTGCCCAAGTTGCTGTTTCTGATCCTATATTGTTTTCTAAATCAGGGGTGAAGTCATTTCTTCTGATGGGAGAACGCATTACTCTTTCTGCGGAAGGAAAAAGTTCAGGCAATATATCATTGCCACGGCAGGCCTCATCATGCCGAAGGCGTTCAATTTCTATGTTGGATTCAGGTTCTACACCAGGAGACTCTGCAATTAAAGGCTCCAGAATGGTTCCAGTTACACGGGTAGAACACGCTGCATTAGTAGGCTCTGGAAAATATACATTTGCAGTAGCAGGAGAAGCTGCATTCCTATGCCCTAAACTGGCTTCGAATGCAGGATCAAGAGAACTTGAAGTTGCGGGCTCCTGGATAGCTTCACTCGATCGGGCAGGAGATCTTTCATCCATACGTTCTGTTGCTTCTGGTTCAAGTGTCAAATGAGGTTTTGAAGAAATAGAGCCCTTCTCATAAAGATTGCATATATCAGCACAAAGACCTGAAGAGAGACAAACACCAATATCCTTCTTACGAATTTCATGACCTTAGGCCAGCGGAGCAAGAAAATATGAAAGTCGAAAAAGACCAGCTGACCAGTTACTAAAGGCTGAAGGAAGACCTGTTCCTTTCTTAAGTTATTCTTCAACTTCCATACACCCAAAGCAGAAGAAGGAGTCTCCCTTCTCTTCCGCAGCAAATCATGACAACCTTCTAATGCCCTCTTCATAAACCTACAGCAAGTCAAAGCAAATGTTAATTAAATGTACCACCAAGATAAGGGAGTAATCCATGTTGATCAAGTTCCGGTCCTACTTATTAGTCAACACTGTGGACTCATCAAAGAAATGCTTCCTCTTCCTTGGCCTCCGTTGTGGTTGCTCAACTTGTGGAGAGGAACGTAGAGCAAGATCTGGTGATATGAGACCTGAAGTGGTGGAAAACAAGAACAAGCTCATGGAAAGTACAATGTTTGGACTTAAGGATCCCAAGCATAAAAGACAAGCGTACTCACCAAATGAGACGTGTGTATCAAAGACGTCGTGAGCCTCTTGTGAAGCAGCAGAAGCAGGTTGCTGAAATGGTAAAGACTGCCTAGCAGAAGCTAAAGTTTCTTCCAGTATGGGAGAAAGGCTTCCCTTCTCTGTTGTAGCATGATCTGTAAATCTGTCAGGATCAGTAGTATGACTTTGATGTTCAGGAGACACGGAAGGAATATCTGTGGAGCTTAAATCAGGGATCACACTTCGCATAACCTCAACATCTGGAGGGTTCTCATCATCTATAATTCTTAAATCTATAAATTCTGTCTGATTACTTGAATCAGCATTTCCTAAATCCAAAGCCACAGTAAGTACATTTGTCCGATCACTTTGAAGTGAATTTTGAAAAGCATCAGTTTCATTAATTTGTGCTGCATCATATCGAACGCTGGTCTCTTGAAAACCTGGATCACGATCAACTGGAGGTGGGGAAAGAATACTGCGATGGTAAAACAAAATATTAAAAGATCGGCTCCAACATTGTTTTGAAAAAAATACAAAATTGAAATACTAATTGACACGTACTCCTCTTGCATTGGGCTGGGATTCTCTTCTGTAGGTAACGTACCAATATCCTGAGAAAATGAGAATGACAGTTAAATCGGAGAGTTTTAGTGCAGCAGTTACTACGGAAAAGAAGGGAGCAAATAATAGGCTTACATCATCAAAAGATATAGCAACATAAGGATCTCTGCCAATTGGAATTTGATCAATTAGTGTGATTTCCTCGCGGCTTCTGAGATGATTATCTGGAGACCTAGAAAATAGAGAAGACTGAAATCTTCAATCAAAAGTTATACTTGAAACAGAAAAAATAAATGCAGAAACAGGGGATGAAAGAAGTCACCCTTCAGCAGATATGTCTTCGTCTAAATCCAAGGCGTCAAGGTCAAATCTTTGGGGTAAAGTGACGGACTCAAATTTGGCAGTTGTAGCATTCTCTGGCAAAGTAACTTGTATGGAGGAAAAGGCCTTTCTTAATCCAATAAGAACAACATTGCAGTCGTGGAAAAGATAATCAACTTTCTTGGAATATATGCGCACGACTCCTAACAGAAGGTGGCCTGACATTCTCAGTGCAATCGGGACTTCTGGGAACATGATCCGATCTTTAAAAAAATACATTAGAGAAAGGAAAAGGAATGTCAAAAGGAGAAATAAATCAGTGCCCACTTAATGAGATAAATCATTTTAGTGTCTCTGAATAAAAAGACGTTACAAGGGGCAAGCTTTATGCATTCACAGACGTCTTGAAAGCCTCATCTTTTATTCCATCAATCAACGAAATGCAAATGAAAAGACAATAATCCGGATGATTTACACAGGGTTGCGAAACTGAAAAACTTGGTTAATAAAGTAACGATTAGAGGTAACGTAGTTTTATAAATTAAAGAAGGAAAAAGGGAGAAACTTCGAATCAAAAAATACAGACTTTAGACCCGAAGTGAATTGTTCAATAAGAAGATACAAAAAAAATGAATGGAAAAGAAACAGACCGACAGTTGAGGAGATGTCGGTGGAGATATAGTGAGATTTCTTGAGTCTGTGTTGAAGATGGGCTGCGCACCACACCGTCCCCAGAGGACCCTTCCTTGCCAGAAATGTTTGTGAGTAGAACATTCTACACTATCCTTCTTCTTTCTGCCTCTGTTTCGATTAGATAGATAGATAGATAGATAGATAGATACAAATGTGCTGAAGAGAAGCGAGTCAGTAATCAGTGGAGCCTTTAGGGTTTTATGCGTTATGTTTCATTAATCGCGCGGGAAACATCTCGTGGCGCCAATTTTCGTGTGTGAATTCAAGTTCAGAAAAGCCCCTTTTTAGTCCACTTATTTTACCACTTTGCCACTCCCGCACTCCCTTTTGATAGGTGCACTACCCAAGATTCAACTGCCCATTCATCGACTTGATGAAAGGAACACTCCTTACAGAGGCCTCTTCAGTTCAAAAAACATCAAGCCGTACCAGTACCAGTACCATCGCCACTACAGGTAGAATATATTTTAAATCTTCTCTATACTTAAATGATCGTTCCTTTTGGTTATTTCCAGTTTTTTTTCAAATCGTTACATGTAAACTTATATTGGAGTTACCCGTGTAATTCTTGATTTGGCAAAAAGTTTCTGTGTGGCGATGTTTGCGATGACAGTTTTCCATTTTATGCAAGACTGTGATGCCAGAACTAGGAAGAACATATCCCTGTGATTAATTTGAGACGTCATTGAAGCGATTCTAGCTGAGATTTATTACGAAGTTTTTACCATTCAGTACATATCTGGTACTACTCAAGAGCAAGATCAACCAGTGATTGATAATAATAGAAATTAAGAAGTAAATCTTCTTGGAGACAGTGGAGATACAGGGACTAATGAACACCAGAGGAATGCTCTCAGACATTTAGATCTTACCGCATTTTTCAGGGGCATTAGTATATATCAGTACTGCTGGAGGAAAATGTAATATTATTGCTCAACTACAGAATTCCATAAGCAGCTTATAGCATTCCGTTCTCATCTTCTTAGTTGCTCCCCAAGGTTGACAGAGGATGATCTCTCATTTCTGGATCCAAATAATATGATTGTGTGGGCTCGACTGTTACCCATTCTCCAACCTATCCAAGTCATTTGTAATCACAATCTGCTGCATGGTAAATATTAAACGGTGAAGCACAGAGATTAGAGTTTATTAGAACACTGATTTAACCGATGTGTGTAGAGTCTTTTCTATTTACATCAGTTAGATCAGATGTTGACCATCAAGACTTCGCGATGGGCAATTGGAGTGGAGGAGGTGTTTATAGATCATCATCTGGAAATATCAGTGTCACGTTTGGGCTTGGTTTGAAAAGAAGGCTGCGCTTAGGTGATAATCGCAGCGCTGGTCTTAAGACAAAGCATTTGGTATAAATTAATAGCCTTAGTTAACTCATGGCCCACATTCTCTGTGAATTTACCTATCCACTCTTTATAAGTGAAAACACAGGTTTCTCCCTTTCTTTGCAACACACAGTACTAGAACACTCCATTTCATTTCCAAGATTAGGGGTTTTTCTAGGGTTTAAGCCACCCTTCCAGCTGAAGTTGAGTTTGATATCTTCACTCTTATTCTTATTCATATAAACCAAATGCTTCGGTCTCACGGCGTCAAGCTTGTTTCATGGCTTTCTCGTTGCTCTCTTTCTTCTCTAGATGTTTCTACTTTCGTACGATTCTATTTTGGGTTTTCTCTCCTTTTTTCCATTTGTCGTGTGTTCTATTTGCCCCTGATTTTGCCTCTCCATCTTTCGAAATTGCAGAGTGTCTCAAACGAGAGCTGTAGGAGTTTCAGTAGTAGAAGTTGCAGAACTTTTGGCAATTGCAATTCAAGAATTGGTTCGGATTTTTCTTTTCCTCTCTCTCTTTCTTTCTTAATTTCCCCTTCCGTGTTCTATTCTCTTTACCACAGACGGTTTCTTGGTGGAATTGGGCTTCAAAGTAAGCACGCCAATTACTAGTCCTTGTGGTTTGTGCTTATTGTGCAGTTAAAAACAGAAGCTGGTTAATATTGGGGGCATTAAATGCCAATTTGGGCGCAGCGAGGTCGATTCATGGCACCGGTATTTACATATTTCTTTTTTCAGTGCTCATTCTGTTCTAATCCAACTTAAACCTGCTTACCGATATTATTTTTTTCTTTAATTTTTTTCAACAATTTCTGTTATGAAGAGGTTGACAGCTTGACACACACACTTTGACCCTGCGTGCGCTCTATTTGATTTATCATCTCCTGCTATTGACATTCTCTCAACCTTTTCCTCTTATTTTCCTCTCAATTCTGTGACAGCTAATCTGTCTAGAGATTATTATGATATTTTGGGTGTTAGCAAGAACTCAAGTCCATCTGATATCAAGAAAGCTTATTATGGGGTTGGTTTCATGCTCATCTTCTATTTTTTAAATTTAATTTTTTCAGTTCCCTCGGTTCTGTTTTCTCATTTAATTTTTTCAATTCCCATCAATTATGTGGATTGCTATTCTGCTTTCGTATTCTTTTTTAATAACTTTTGCGTGGGTTTGCAACTTTTTCTTTAAATTTATATTTTCATTTTCATTTATCTATTTCTGCTTTAATTTTACTCATATTCTCATTCCACAGCTGGCCAAAAAGCTGCATCCTGATATGAATAAAGATGATCCAGAAGCTGAAAAAAAGTTTCAAGAAGTTTCAAAGGCATATGAGGTGAACTGCGAAGACTGCAATCACTGCTAGTTCTGTTTCCCATTCTCTATATATTTAATGCAATTTTCTTCTTTTGTTATTGTAGGTGTTGAAAGATGAAGAGAAGCGTGCACAATATGATGAGGTTTAATGTGAATTTTAGTTTTTATACACCTTTTATTGTTATCAAAATATGCAGTGATGCAGCTTATAATCCAACTGTATTAGGATAAGATGGGCAGGACTTTAGAAAGTTTCTTTTCCTTGTTCAATAGAAAGTGTAGCCCTGAATGAGTATCTGTCTTTGTTAGACGTATACTATAAAGTTATTATCCATTAGATGTCAAATTGGCGTTTATGTTTCAAACTGCTTTTACTTTCTCGTGTACTCTGGACTTTTATTGACTTCCCTTTCCACTTTTGAAGCTCGGCCATGCTGCATTTGAACACCAAAGTACATCTGGTTATGAGCGATCAGGATTCCATAATCCATTTGATCCTGATTTCTTCGGAGAAGATGTAATAACTTCCTCTTATTAGTTTGTTTTCTTCTTGTTTTTATGACAAATTTATTTTAATTCGTTTCTTGTATAAGTATGCATATGCTCACACTGTATCCAGCTTTAAGTTGTTGAAGATAGTATTTAGGGCCTTATCATTGTATAAACTTCTGTTTCTATTTCGAGCTTTCTGACAAATATGCATTTCATGTTGTCATGAGCTTTAAATGTTAACCATAAGAGGGGAGGAATGGTGCTTGTTCTTTTTGACTTTGATGCTAGAAGTTTTTCTTTGCTTTTGTTGTACTAATACTCTTTGCATGATGGATCTAGATATTTCAAAATATATTCAAACAAAAGCTTGGTGGTCAAGATGTGAAGGTGCATATAACTGGTCTCTTTTGTTTGTAATGTGATTTGGTGCTTTGAGGTTAATGTTAAGGCATATTTACCTTTTTTCTTCTCTTGATGACATTTAGGTTGCCATTGAGATATCTTTCATGGAGGCTGTTCAAGGGTGCAACAAAACTATAACATTCCAAACTGATTTGCCTTGTGAAGCTTGTCGTATGTTGATATCTGTTATTAAATTACTTCTTTCCATTCTAGCAAAGTCGGATATTATTTACGTATCTAATTATTTTCCTGATTCGTTTCCAGGTGGTGAAGGTGTCCCTCCTGGAGTAAAACCTGAACTTTGTAGGCGCTGCAGAGGCACAGGAATGGTGAGTTTTAGTATATGAAACCTTTAGTGTGGAAAATAGTGATGTTTTCTCTTTGTGATATATCATTTCATTATATTTGCAGATGTTTATGCAAAATGGATTTTTAAGTATTCGACGCACTTGTACTCAATGTGGTGGAACTGGCCAAACTGTTTCGGTATGGCAAAAACCCTTGCCTTGTACTTTTATATTCATGTATATGGATTGACTATGACGTAATATTGAGATTGGATTCTCATAGAAGTAATTGCCTACTCCTGTGTTTGAGTATTAAAGGATTTAGAGATGTTTTAACAACTCTGTCAAAAACTGCCTGCTTAAAGATTTCTTTGAATCCAAGTCTTATTCAAGTTTCTTATTATAGATTGCTACTTGATGGATGCTTTTCTGTACTCAATCATCCTATAGGAGCTTTAGTCTGATTATTTTTAAGATCTGTAGCATGTTGAAACCCAGTCACTAATCTTTAAGGTTATTTACATATTGTGCTTCTTTTGGCTATCATTTTATAAATATGTTCCTTTAGCTTCTAATTGAATGGTTTGGCAGAGTTTTTGTAGGTCCTGTAACGGAGATAAAGTTGTAAGAGGAACAAAGACAATTAAGTTGGACATAATGCCAGGTTAGTCTTGTAGCAGTCAAGCATCGTACTTCTCTCTGTACTTGGTTTGGATACAAATAAGCTGAGTTTTCTTGCATTAATATCTTGTGATTGATTTTTTTTGGGTCAGGTCAGTTATGTCCTTTCAAAAGAGTAAAAATTTATAGAATAAATGGAAAAGATTTGGAGCTAAATAAGTTGGAGATAATTCCCTTGTGACGCTGATGAATTCACTTGAGGGAGCTTATGGCCATTTGCTCAGTTCAGCTCAGCTCAGCTCATATAATTTTAGCCAAACTCGTGTTGGAGCTTTAAAAATCAACTTAAAAATTTTTTGTTATTATTATTTTCATTTATTGAATAAGACCTTATTTATTATGTATTTGAGCATATGATATGAAACAAAGACAAGTCTGGAATGAAATGACTTGCTCAACTATTTCATAATGCTCAGGTATATACACATGTTTTCTGAAAAAAAAAAAAAGCAAATCTCTATTTTCCTAAACTAGTTATAGTTGGTTATAGGCAGATTTTATAGTTAACTGCAATATACAATTATAATAAAAAATATATTGCCAAACTATAGAAGATCATAATCTTTTTTAGTATGTGATTTCATAGTTAACTTTTCCAAATCCCCTTCAAGTTGCTGAATAGATGTCTGTGATTCCTATTATACCAATTAATGGTAAGAACCCTGGTTTTGTTATTGCCTTGGTTCTTGTCTTGCAGGTAAATAAGTGAGTTTATCCATCCATCTTCAATTTGTCATTTTATGAAACATTTGTTGATCAGTACATGCTCTGAATGATCATGTCGTATTGAATTGTTAACAATGATTATGGCTATGTTATTATTGTATAATATTGTTGAAAAAATTAAGAGTTTTTTTTGAGAATTTTAAAATTTGGGGAGTTTGTCAGAAGTTTCTTAAATTACATGGGAGGTATGTATCTTTTCCTCTCTTAACTAATATTTGTTATTCTGTATCAAACATAAACTATTTTATTTTAACCATAAGTTCATGATAAATGGTGTGTATAGATTGTTGGACATTATAAATATTACAAATAGTGTATAGTAATAGAAAATCAGTATGTGAGTAAGTCTATTACCAAGCCTTAGACCAGTATATGAGTTTAAATCAAGCCTTTAATGAAAATTTTCACGTTAAGTCAAGCTTGGCTCATTTATTGAACAATCTTTCAAAACATTTTTGGATTTGACTCGTTTACAAAATGATCCCAGTCTTGTTGAGTCCAAAATGAGCTGAGTTTATGATCCCTTATTGAACGTCTTGGCTCATTTGCAAACTGTCCACTGTTACCTACATCGAGACAAGTTCTAATGGCTAGTGAAGTTATAACTGCTATAATGATTACCTAGTTCCAAACAACTTGTCGGAGAGAAGCTCGTAGTGCGTGGTATCTTTTGAGGTGTATAAGCTAGATGTTTTCTAAAGAAATGAGCCTGTCTGAAGTTAATTTTTTGTTCTAAATCTTTAAATTTTGGACAGCCATATTTCTAATAGACTTAGTAAGTTCCCAAGTTTTAGTTCTTTTCACATGAAGGGGTTTGTTTCTTGAAGGAAGACTTAATTTATTTGACTATATATAGAAACAACCGATTCATCAGATTCTGGTGAACTGAATTGTTGAAATTCATGATCTATCAGAAGTTGATTATAATCTGCTGACATATCAGCAAAGAGTAATGTACAAGCAAGGCTTAACTTTTGTCTCCTATTGGAACCGAATTGTTCTTCGAAATTCTTGTTTCAGAATCCTGTTTGTATTAACATTGAATATTACTTTTGTTCCTAGATCAGTTTTTGTTACAGTTTTTACCTTTCGAGCTTCTGGTTATATAGGAGTTGATGACGGGGAAACTATAAAAGTGGCAAGATGTGGCGGAGCAGATCCAGACAGAAATCAAAATGGTGATCTCTTCGTCACCATTAAGGTAATCCAACTTTCTTCGCATTTCGTATGTTATCAATGGACATGCTTAGTCATTTGATTAATACCTTTAGCCGGAACTGAAGATAAGTTGCTTGAAAAGTGCCAAGGATGCAATTCTTTGAGGCTAAAAATGATTCTAAATGTTGGCATGGGGGGGAAAAATCAAGGTTATTTCCTTGACAGCTTTGGTGGCAGGGTTATGGCTTTTAGGGTGTATGTTTTAATAACTTCTTTTTTGCTTGCCTTTTCTTTCATGTGTATGTACAACTGCTTTGTCACACATTATTACACGAGAGAACTGGTTTTGCTTTCAGTACGTCTCCAATGTTTATTTTTATGAGGATCACCAAAATAGCCTTCTTTTTTAGGTGCGAGAGGATCCGGTATTCCGACGAGAAGGCTCTAACATCCATGTAGATGCTGTTCTTAGTATCACTCAGGTAAGCCAACTCATGAGAAAAATATTTTAGAATTTCTAATGCAGAATAATCCTACTCAGATTTATTTGGTTGGGTGCTGTAAGTCTTCAACTATTTAGAATAAGCTAGTTTTTTTTTCCTATCTTTTCTTCCTTTTTAGGTTTCCTCATTTTCGTTGACTCTCACTTTAAACTATGCTACTTTCATAGTTACCTATGTGGCACATTTATTTTACATTTAAAGTTGCATTATATGTAATTTTGCAGGCAATTTTGGGTGGAACCATTCAGGTCCCAACCCTCACAGGAGATGTTGTACTAAAGGTTTGTAGAGCTCCTGTTGGACAATTTATTATTCAAGTAATTATCAGGTAACTGTAATTTATATATTTTCAGGTCCGCCCTGGCACCCAACCAGGTCAGAAGGTGGTTTTAAAGAAGAAAGGTGAGAACATAATAACTCGGAATTCTATACAGTAATCTCTAATTTGAATGGGTCTTTTAAAGGGTGTACTGCACTTGGGTGATAGGAATCAAAATGTTGTTTTCTTTCAGATTATGATGCACGCATTAAGGTTCTATTCATATGCTTATTTATTTGTGTCGTACTTTGTTATATTCATGCTACATAACAAATACTAGATTAGTGTTTGACGGTGTGTACTTGAAGTTAAGGTCTTTTTAACTTGATAGACAAAATGTCTACGATTCTTTCTTTTGAGATTTACATTAGTTGGCAGACTTTTCTTCTTCTTGTCATTCCTGTGCTAACTGTGTTGATGTCTTGGCTTCTTGAACTTTATTTGTTAAGCGACCATTTTACCACAATAGCTTAAGCTGTTGTATGAGACCAACTTAATTGGTTTTATATATTCACTAACACACCCTCTCAAGTGAAAGTCCTTTGAACTTGAAACTTGCACAGACTCAATCTATTTTGTGCTAAATAATAGGTGGATGGTAGGATTTGAACTTACGACCATTTGGTCACAGAGGCTTTGATATCTTGTTAACCTTCTATTTCATCATAATAACTTAAGCTGTTGTGTGAGAATAACTTCATTGGTTTTATATATTCGCTAACATTATTCATACAATTTTTGCTCATCTTTTTCCTCCACATATAAGTTTAACTTCTTATGAGTTAATTCTTTCTGTTCTTTTTTTGTAGGTATCAAAGCAAGAGGGTCCTATGCATTTGGTGATCAATTTGTGCACTTCAACGTCAGCATACCAATGTATGGCTTACTTATCTAAATTTAAATGTGTCTTAGTACGTGCACATTCACGCCCTTACGTACACTTATGCTCTAGCCAAGTCATTGGCACAAGGTTGTACTCGAAGCAAACAACTAGTTAGGCAACCGTTCATCTTGTTCTTCAATAGTTTCCTCCTTTTTGGCCATGATAGCTTGACGTTTTGTGGGGTCTGGGGAATTACTTACTTTGCTAAGAAGAGCATTGGCACAAGGTTGTACTCGAAGCAAACAACTAGTTAGGCAACCGTTCATCTTGTTCTTCAATAGTTTCCTCCTTTTTGGCCATGATAGCTTGACGTTTTGTGGGGTCTGGGGAATTACTTACTTTGCTAAGAAACCATATTTGATGACTTAAACTGCAGAAATTTGACTCCAAGACAACGAGAATTGATTGAAGAGTTTGCCAAAGAGGAACGAGGTGAATATGACAAACGCGCTGCTGGAGCATCCGGATAAAAGAAAGAGGTCCAATGTAGATCCAGCATTTGTTATTTATTATTTTTCTTGTTCAGCATGATGGTTTAGGAATTGGAAAAAGTCAAATTTTGTACGGGCAATATTGAAAGACTCATAAATGATTTATTAGGGAGTATTTCTGTTGTTATTTTAACAAATGTATTACGGTGGCATTTGTTGTAGATAATTTGAGGTTATAGTTCGAAGACTGTATTCCGAGCACTAACCTTACTATTTTTGTATGGCTTAATTGATGTTAAGCTATCTTACTCTATTATGCCATAAGCTTTCGTAGCATAAATGGTTGTTAGTATTAGCCGTCAATGAATGTTTGAGAGCACTACACGTACTTTTGTTTGAAGGTGAGAATTAGCACTGTACATGCAAGTCTTGAAAGATTAATATACGAAAGATATCTAAACTATTATAGGTGCGCTTGGATTTGCGGTCCAGGGAATAAGTACTTATTTATCGCAGTTTTTAAACGCAGTCACGTGTTTGTATTTGTGGCTGACAATCTTAGGTTGGGAAAAATTGTGGTGTTATTGCAAAAATAGATCAGCAGAAAAGGGGCAGCGACAGGAAACTGTTTATGCGGTGAAAATTTTACTTTTTAATAATTACCTCATGATATTTTAATATTTTTCATTATACTCTTAATTAATAGAAGGAAGTTTATGGTATTTAAGTAAGGTCAAATATTTTATTTACTAAATTTATTTTATTTATATTTTCTTATTTTAATTTAATATTTTATTATTTATAATTTTAAATTTATATAATTAATAATATATTTTTTAATTTTTTATACAACAATTAATAGTTTATTATATCAATAGATTTTTTAGTCATTTTATTTCTTTTCAGCAACCGTAATCGTACTTGTCGAACACCTATTTTCACGTTTCAGCAGTTACGAAAACAACAATTTTAAACACATAAGTAGTTATTGAAAATAAGTATTTATCATTTCAGCAAGTTGATTTCAACAAGTTATCAACCGTCATCACTCCTCGAAACTAAGCCTAAAATTTAAGTTAGCCTACAATTTGCGATTTTTAAGATGTTTGGTTGGAACTGTTGAATATCGAACCTACGTTAGGGCTTGAATTTAGGGCCCAACTTGTAATGTGAATTTGGAATTTACTGGAGTCTTAAGTTCAACCTAATGTAATCGTTGAGGTTAAGGAGAAAGATATCAGTTTCGGCCTAGTTGGGATCCAAGTCTTCATGGGCTTGAACCTGGAATTACTTCTGAGTTGAACAGTTCTAATGAAAGCCTACAGTGAATTTACATATGGACCCAACAATGGGCTCATATTAGGCCTGAATCTGGCATTTACTTCTGGGCCTAAATATCAAGGAAAGCTTGGGCTAATAGACCAAGATGAGCTGCATATGGACCTCAATAACGAGCCCATAATAGGCCTGAACTTGAGATTACATCAAGGTTGAAGCAACTCTAAAGAAAGCTTTGACTTAATTAGGCAAGAAGGGATATATATGGACCCAACAGCAGGCCCATATTAGGCTTGAACCTGTGACTACTTCTGGGCCGAAACAACTTCAAAGAAGTTTTTAGGCTAAAAGAGCAAAAGGGCTGTATATGGACGATAAAGAGGGCCCACATTAGGCCTGGAATTAGGATTACCGCCGTGCCCTGCAACTCTAAGCAAGGTGGGCTATATATGGCCCACATCAACGGGCCCATATTAGACCCAAACATCTGAAATTGAATACCGATAAATATTTATAATATTAACATTGAAAATAGACAAGAAATAAAGTAATACATCTGTGAGCATGATTGTGGTTCAAGGTCTACAAATGCGGTCAAGCTAAAACCCTTTGCGTATTTCTAAAATACTAATTATTCCCGATAAATACTTAGGGGAATATCACTCAAATACTCGATGCCTTAAATTCTGATATAAGCAAATAGATAAAGGAAAAGGAAAACCAATACTATCTCTCCCGCAATTCTCAAGCCCCAGGTTTATCCTTGGATTTCTGTTTCTTGGCATCCTTTACCTAATCCTAATCCAGCAGGGGCTTGATCTTTCCCTGACAGTTCTTCATTTTTGGTATCTAGTGTAACATTTCCTTCACTCCATTTGCTTCCCCATTCTCGGTTGCATCCAGGGTCTAAAATGCATTTTAAGGCACTGCACCAACCTGCAGTTCATGCATCTTAAATATCTCCAGCCGGTTTTTGGAGTACAGTGTTTTGGAATCCTGCTCACCTAGCTGTTTGACAAGAATATACAATCAGTACGATAAATAATTCCTCCAAAGATACATGCCTGGTGACAGAGCTTGAATGCACCCAAACAGTGGCATGACAGCGCACAGCAGCTCTTATGTGGTCCTTCCCAAGTGGTTGCTCATTCTTTTTAAGGCCTCTTGGAGACAGGGAAGAGCGTTAAATTTATTTTCCCAACATCACAGTACATCGTTGCCACATTTATAATAGTAGCTGCCACATCATGGTGATCTGGACCCGATGACAGACTCCGCGAAAGCAATGCATGAGACATGTCGCAGTGCAAGTTCAGTTTGGTTCAGCCCGTGATAAAAGAGGGCCATATTACCATAGCTGCATTAGCATGATTGAAATCAAGACAAGTCCTCAATTGCATGTGATCGGACATTTATTTGCATGTTAATACTGGTAACAAATCATATATGAAAAAGAAAACAAATACTAAGTGCATCTATGCATCAAGTGCATAATGAAGAGGCAGGAAATACGCAGGAGAGGATAAGAAAAATTATATGCAAGGTCTAGCAGGGATGACTCGAGCGAGCATATCTGGATGGTCTAATCCAAGGCCTTGTTCATTTATGATTACTTCCCTGTGCTATTGTATGTTTGCCCCAGCCATATCTCCGGCATGAAAAAGAACCATGGCAAGATACCTAATGACATTGGATCAATTTCATGTATGAGAAAAAAAAGCATTTTCAACTCCGAAATTTGGAGTTGTTGAATTTGTTGATGTAAAAGAAATTTAGAAATAGATATTAGACTAGTACTTGATAACATGAAGAAAACAACAGATGTTAAAGCTACAGAAAATGAGTGATGATTAGCTACAACAGTTAGCACTTCTCGATGCATTGGACCAGCACCTGTTATTACAACATTAAATGCCAAACTGAAAATTTTACCACGAACCAATATCATCAATACTCTTTGAAGAATTGAAAATGTCTCAGACAATATGTGCAGGCTTCACTAAGCTTACCCTTGAGAAAAAGCCAAAGGATTTACTAGTTAGTTATATTTGAATTTCACAAGACAATAAACAATACAGTTCCCCGTTCACATTTTACAAATTTAGAGTTCCATGCCTACTTGTCAAACAAAAGTATGTCCATCCGCTGAAAAAATTCTTCCAACAAATGAAAGTTTTTTTTTTTTTAAAGTTAAAATGCTATTGAAATAATAAATGAAATACTGAGTTGTCTCATCCAATACAAGCTACAAAGACATCAAGCTTATACAGCATAAAGGCAAACGACGCCATATAGCTCAATATTAAAACGACTACTTCGAAGCCTTAACAAAACGACGTTTAATGCTTCTTTTTAGGGTCAATGATTCCTCTTCTGCATGTGGGCTACTCGAGTCACGTATCCTCTCTTCCTCAGGCGATTAGCAGCAAGGTAAGGCAATCTGTTTTGTGTTTGTTACTTCGTTTTCTTCTTTGTCAAAGGAGTCTTTGATTGTTCCTTATGGATCCCTCCTGCTACGTGGATGAGTCTGGCTTGGATGTGAGAACCAGTGGAGCCAATTTCTGTCACTAGGAGCAGAGGAGAATCCTCACAAGGTAGGAAATTTCTTCATCTCCGTAGTTGCATTTAGAGCCGATCTTCTTTCTGTAACTGTTTTTATTTTCCTCTTTCTTAAGCTGATGCTTCAAGTTTTCTTGATGAGCGCTCAGTGTCTGAAGGTGAAATTTGCATCTGTTGCAGTCGGGTAACAGATACTATACTCTTTTCGTCTTTTAATTACCCCAGTTCAGTATTAGCGGTTGATTCTCCATAAACCTGCAAGATTAAGGTTTAATTCTGCTGACATAGTAGAACAGAAGATTTTCTCTCTGATTCCACCAATCAGAGATTTGAGAACCTCCTCTCTTATGCTTGCCTTGTGTTGGAATCTCCTATTATTTCTCTCTCGCCGAATCTCCTTAATAGAGGAGGCAAAAGAGATGATATATATATGCTCAGTGTATTTAGGAGTGTTGGTCAGCTTAAGAAGTCATTCAATGGCTTCTGTGAAAGTTGCACCTAAATTAGGGATGAAATTTAGCGTCTTAATCCTCTCCCAAATGAACTATGAAAAGGGGCATCTGAAGAAAAGATAATCCCTTGATTCTGGTTCTCTCTCACATCGGATACAATCTGAATTGTTGGTCATGAAGTGTATTTTGTCCTTAGTACTTAACCTGTTAAGCACTGTAAGTCATAAGAGTATAGAGTAGCTTGGCATAAGAGACTTGTGCCAGACTATAAGAAACCAAGTTTGTCTTGGAATGTTGCGATTTTGCCATTTCCTGAATTTTGAAATGCTGAAGTTGTTAGGAGGCAAGTCGAGACAATTAAAAGTGTCCTCCCTTTGTAGGTTCGGTTGATATCTAGGTGTTAGGTACTGTATCTCAGTTGGTAAGTTCCATTGACCTATTAGCAGTAAGGAGTTTACCTTTGCATTGATAGAAACATCAGAATATAGTTGAAGGGCCTGAGGATGTCTGATTAGGGATCCTTGCCCTGTCCAATTGTCAAACCACAAATAAACCTTTTCTCCATTCTTAATCTTGCATAAGACTATAGGTTCAAGCATAGGTCTAAGTTTCAATAACTGGGCCAAAGGCTATAAGAATGAAGGTTTAATAGGAATAGACCAAATACTTGCGCCTTTTAGAATATAATTGTGCGCCCATTTAATCCAAAGAGATTTCTTTTCTATGAGAATATTCTAGAGCTTTTTAATCAAGGCTACTCTATTAAAGGAGGCAATTGAACTCATCCTAATCCCCCTTCTCCTTTCCTTTTGAATATTTTTTGCCATTTAACCTTAGTAAAATGGCTGTCAGAATTCAGGTTTTCCTATAAGAATCTTCGGAATAGCTTCTCAATAGTTTTGATGACTCCTTTAGCTAGTGAAATATTTGATGACTAGTATATATGAAGGGAGTTCAGTACTGCTTTGATAAGTTGTAGCCTCCCTCCAAAAGAGAGTACTCTATTCGTCCACATTTTTAGTCTTTTCTAAATCTTATCTCGCAATGGTTGACATTCTGAAAATTGTATTCTTTTTGTGGTAATGGAGAATCCCAAGTAGGTCAATGGGGCTAGTTTTCTTATCATTCCAGTAATTTGGGAGATTCTATTCTCCATCATGTTTGCCACTGCAGCTAATACATACGGACTCTTGGTAAAATTAATCTTCAAACTTGAGAGATCCCTGAATTCAGTCAGAGTAGCCATAAGTAGCTCAATAGACCTGTCATGCGCCTTAGAGAAAAGCAATAGGTCAACCGCAAAACATAAGTTAATCAGCCCTACCTTCTTGCATTTAGTGCGATATTTAAAAAAATTGTTATTTCCCACCTTTTGTTAGATTAGCTGAGTGAGGAGTTCCATGCAAATAATAAAGAGATGGAAAACAATAGGGTCACTTTGTCTTAAGCCTCTTACACTCTTGAAAGAATCCGTTGGAGTACCATTAACTAGAATGGAGTAAGTAATATTAATACATTCCTTAACCCAATTGACAAAGATCTCAGGGAACCCCAAAAGTCTTAGAGTTCGTAGGATGAAATCCCATTCAACATGATTAAAGGATTTCCTAAAGTCCACCTTTATGATACAATTTGGTGGGTTGTTCTTCCTTTGATATCCTTTCATCAATTCCTGAACCATAGAAAAATTATCACCAATTCGTCTACCTTGGAGGAAAGCACTTTGTTTATCAGAGATCAACAAATCCAGAACCAATTTCAACCTATTAACTAAAATTTTGGAAATGATTTTGTAGAGAAAATTGGTACATGCAATAAGCCTATAGTCATCCAAAGTAAAGAACAAAAGATTTTAGGAATTAAACATATGTGAGTTTTGTTTATCTCCTTCAGTAGAATCCCATTGGTAAAAAACTCCAGTACTGCTTTCTTCACCATAGGCCCAATATCTCACCATGTCTTTTGAAAGAAATAACCATTAAACTCATCAGGACCTGGGGACTTATTCGGATGCATTTGAAAAACCACCTCTTCTATTTCTTTATCCTTCATTGGTTTGATAAGAGCTATAGATTGATCCTGGAAAATCTTGTTGTGAATAATAGAATCAAGAGTAATAGAATTAGCAAGGCTTCGAGAGAATCCACAGAAATTCCTGTAGTATCTTTCTATTTCCTTAAGAAGACCCTCTTGAGTAGAAATTTTCCCTCCATTTTGTAACTTAAGAGAGCAGATTCTGTTAGCATTCCTTCTGGCTAGTACTGAACTGAAGAAAAATCTTAAGCACCTTTCACCCTCTTTTAGCCAATTAACTTTGGCTCTTTGCTGCATTAGACTGTCATGATCCTTTGCTTCAGTAAGGTAGGACATTAATAGGAACTTCTCAGCATTCAATAGGCTAATATTGGTAGGATCCAAGTCAATTTTCTATTGAACCATCTTCAGTTCCTCTCTAGCTTTAGTAACTGCTTTCTGAGTAGCCCTTTAAAGTTGAATTTATGCCAAAATGATACTGTACAATCATGTCACAATTTTGGTTGAGTCAACGAAATACATCACATACCTCATCCAATATCCTTAGCGTCTGAACATTAAGTGAGTGTTTCACAATAGGTTGGAGATGCGAAACATCTAACACCTGGAATGGTGTAGCAAAACTAAGATCATATTTGCAAGTTGCAATTGTAATGCGCACCTATCAACAGAGTCATATAAAGGTTAATTATCTACCATTCAGGAGCTTAGGCTCAACTGCATGTAAGTGACCTATAGAAATTTTCTCGGGGACGGCAAAGATTACGTATAATTGAAACTTTCGTCACCAATAACCTCGCTTTTTCTGACAACTCAAACTGCAAGGACACAAGTTAGTGCCACTTTCAGGTTAGTCCTGGGATATGTCTAATACACATGAATGAATCAATATGCATATTGAGATAACAACATATATATTAACTTGAACACAAAACAGGCAGATAAAAAGAGAGGAAAAAATATGATTGCCAATAAATACTAGTGTCTATGTTATGGTGGGAGAATCCCATGGATTATGCTCGCACCAAGATGATTGTCACATAAATAAGATTGTTCTCACATATTAGTATCAAAAGACAAATATAATCATCAAAAACACAAACACAACTACACCTTTCTTTGTAGAAGAAAAAGAAAGCATAAAAAAGATACGTGGCAAATAAAACTCAAGATAGCAAACTGTGGATGTACTAAAGCTAAACAGAAATGATAACTGATACTTGAACTTCGCAAACTCTTGAATATCAAACCATCGAGAATCTGAGCTAATATTCATGCAGGAGGATTGATTCTTTCTTGCATATACTGCTTTCCATCTGAAATGAGTACTAAAGGATTTCCCTGAAGGATGCTGCCCAGCTTGATCCTGCAAAAATATCTAGATTACATCAGAACATTGATGGTTGAACAATAGCTGAAATTTTTTCCTTTACTGGCTGTAGATGATCAGTTACAATACATCACTTAAAATGTTACTCAAATAACTGATGATTGAACAGAAAACAACTAGTGATAGATGATCAGTTACAAAATATCACTTAAAATGTTGCTCAAATAAACTTAAAATTGCAAAACAATATGGGGCTAAATTGAATAAATTAAATCATGGCAGTGCAAATATCTCTTGCCATACATTTTTATGACTCTGTGATACAACTTTCAGACCTACAGCTCGACAGCTTCCAAAGAAATAGTTTAGAAAATGTGAGATAACTGGACCAAGATCATAATCCTCTGTATCCCACGGAACATCCAGCAATTGAAAAGGATATATAAAAAAAGGTGCAAGCTACAAATAACAACAGGTCCAGATCCAATCTTTAACCCGGGGCCAGAAAGTAATGACGTCAAATGTAGAAAGTTTAGAACAGGATAGAAAGAAGGTGAAACAATAACAATCACCTTGAGAATGTGTTTAGCAGGTTTGACCATGATCTCATTAGTTAAAAGATCCCACAAACGAGGTAAGTGCTTTGTTCTGTCAGCAACCTGAAAAGAACATGTTTTATTGTGTTCTAAGAATAAAATGTAGAAGGTAGGGCATCACTTAACAACCTAATAGGAGTCACCCCTAAGTGAACTATTGTTACTTAAGCAAAGAGTTCATATCAGTCAGAAAGAATATCTAAATTATTGAAGATAGCATTAAAAGGATATAAATTGCTTACTTTTTCAATATAACGAACATTGATTCCGCAACAATGTAGTGCTTCTGTAAGTGTCTATCCATCCATCTTTGATGAAATTTGGAAGAACCTTATTTGCAAGGTATGAACTAACTTTTCTCAAATTTTCTTCATTTGTTTCTACTACTGGACCTCTTTAGATCCAAGGTTTTTTTTTAATCTTCCTGTCATATTTGCATGTCGATCTACCGGAAGCAGCCTCTCTACTAAATAGGAGTAAAGTTGCATACTATCATACCTCTCCAAACCCTGCGTTAGTCCGAGATTTTAACTAGGTATTGACGATGATGATGATTAAAGAATAACAAAATAAGAAATGCAGTGTGCTGTATCATTAACCAAAAAAGAGAATAAAAGATAAAGAACAAAAGAAGGTTAAGAGTTCACCTCTGAACTTCCAGCCAACTTAAACTCAGTAAATATGTAAGGTTGAAAAGTATCTCATAATATGTTTCAGAACTTTCAGAAGGAATGCAAGTACATTTTTCGGCAGCTTCAACATTCCCATGTATGGTTTCCTCCTGTACTCAAAACAATGAGGCAATTACTTCAACGATTGTCAACTACAATAGGCAGAAATGTTTTCACAACTCATGCTAATTAATCTCTACAAATTTCAGTTTAAGCGTGCAGCCTAAAATTCTTATGTTTTTTTCTTCATGGGATTTTGTTAGCCCTCCTGTGCTGCATACCTATACTAGGAAAGGCAAAAAAGAGCTAAGAGCTAATGGGAATAGACCCTAGGAAGGATGAGGTTTCCAGTTGTTAGAGCTGGTGGGAATAAACCTTAGGAAAGGGTGATTTTGTTAGCCCTCCTGTGCTGCATACCTATAGTAGGAAAGGCAAAAAAGAGCTAAGAGCTAATGGGAATAGACCCTAGGAAGGATGAGGTTTCCAGTTGTTAGAGCTGGTGGGAATAAACCTTAGGAAAGGGTGAGGTGGCCAGTTAGTTGCAAGATGTCAGAAGGAATCATTCTAGAATATTACCACATAGATAATATATAAGGAAAGACCAGCGAGAGGGGGTAAGGGAGAACACTGTTATTTTCTGTAAAGCAGTCACTGTGAAGGACAGGGGCAGCCTCTCGAATGCTGCCAACACAACCCCCGTACTGGATTTTGTTTTTAATCCATTTCCTTTTCCTTTCCTCATCTCACTTTCTGTGCCTATGTATTTACTCTCTTTAAACTCTCTATAATCAGTTGTTACCAGGTTCCTAACAGATTTCAGTCGAACTATTGTGTTTCTTTGTGTTGTGACAAAGACATGAATGATATACTCTCTTTTTATGATAAAATCAATCTTTAAAATTTTTACAAATAAGTTAAAAAAAGCTGTTCATAATTACATATACAAGAAATTTCATATAATGCTCTGCCAAGGAGAATGGAAAAAGGTGTCAGAGTAATCAAAATTTAGGTCCCACATACATATGTAAGCACTCTGGATCGGTTGGGTTTTACGGGAGGCATGCATCTGTTGATGACTCCAATAGCTCCACCAATTGCAGCATCAACAAAGTCGGAAGTCAGTTTGTAAAGAGCCTTGTCTCACAAGATCTTGCAATGAAAATCATCCTAACAAAGTAAAATGGGAGCCAATAGCAGATATCACAAATCAAACAAATCCTAACCACCAGTCACGGAGCTTAACTCCTAAAAACTACATGCACATATCAATATCCCCTTCCAGAATAGTTGTATAGGCAAACTCTCGAGTCTCGACACAATCAAATAGTAGAGATAACAAATCAAACAAATCTTAACCACCAGATAATGGGCAATGTACCTTTCCTGAGGAATTGTATGGGGAAACTCTCATTGATGATCCCTACGTTATCGACCACAACTAATTTTTTTGTACCCTTCGCTTAATAAGAAAATGGATTCGATTCTACTAGATCAAACCAAACCTATAGGGCTTAAGGAATGATGGAAGGGATTGAATCTCAGAATATGGATATAGAGTCCAATCACTGGCAGTATTCACTAACATGATCGTTGAAATGATACAACAGAAGCAATCGATATAAGAGAAGTACAGGGTGTGAATTCTATTTCCAATTGGAATCTTTAAACTTAATAGAGCTAGAAATGACCCTGGATATCTTGAGTTTCATTTCTGGAACAAAATTTTCATTGGTGATGTTTGGACGACGACAACAATTTGGTGCATACTAGCTCATACAGAATGGATACTAGGGCTTGGAGGGTAGGACAGGGTTGCAACGTCACACTTGAGACTTGAAACCTAAAAATAAAGATATGAAGATGGAAAGAGAAGAAAACCATACTAGAATCGATAAAAGATCTTGTTATTACAACTGAGCAGTTTCAGAGACAATATAGAGCACAAATAAAAATCAAACAAATCAATACGGGATTAAATGCAATTGGAAAGAGAAAAGATGTAAGTGAAAAAAAAGAATTAAAGAAGAGCAGTGTGAATCTAAAACTTACCTGGAGTGGAACATAACCCTAACCATGAATTTGGTAGGAGAAGAGATTCAACATTTACAAAAGGAGGTGCAGAAGCGTTTTGCTCCAGAATGTCACAAAAATTCAAATTAGAAAATAGAAGAATCATTTCAGTATAGATTAAATAAACACAATGCAACAGCCTAATAACCAAGGTAACAGAATTCTCATCACTTTCCTTTACCTTTTCTGAACTTTGAGGTAATTTTATGCAAAATCCCGATAATTGTGGTGCCTTCAGAACTAGCTTCACTTGGTCTAAGTTCAAGGATATCTCCTGTGCATGAATTGGCATAGAACATTTTCATTGTTCCAATAATATAATATTGATTGCCCGCCAATGTTGCTATATCCAAATAAATCCGATCCCCAAAAATTCTAAAGACCAACAGAAACCGGGAAAATGAATAAGAAAGACAGAATTGTTGTCTTACTAACTTCCATTCTACAACAAAGTGTAACAGGTCATTTCAAGATAGGTAAAAAGAGGCACAAATGCAGACCATCTGCACCTCGGGGGAGCATTAAAGGATTCAAATTCAATGCTCTCCACACACACAGTCTTTTTGAATGACATAACAGCAATCTACCCCGAGACGTCCTCCATGAATCCTAGATCATCAAGCTCGGGAACCTCAGTTCTCACAGTATCTGAGTCCAAAATTCCAATATGAGCTTCCATAACCACAAGTGATAGGACATGCTGCTCAAAAACATATCAAACAATGCATTGGACAAGTCACCCAAACCTGGGGCCTTGTTCTGTTCAGTTTCATACTCTAGGGCGAGAGAAGTTGATAACGAAGTATGAAGTGCTGAAAGTGAAAGCAATTCTCTTACTCGGTGAACTTGTCCCCTTATTGATCTATCATCATAGAGTACTGCAAAATGGTCACCATGTTACAGTCCACATTCAATCCCTGCTACTAGAAAAAAATAAGTTAGACGAATATACCATCAATCATCTCCAAGGAACAACCCCCAGTTGTAATATCAACTACTTCAGAAATCTCATTATAATCTTCCTGGTGACGAGTAGAACCATCTTTCGTATGCAGTAACAAGTCATAAGAAACAGGTCTCGGAGGCGTCAAGAAGAAATTGTCTTATGTCCATGATGGAATCTCCAGTGTTCAACTGGATTTGTACATTAAAATGTCACCTTATCATGTTAAAAGGAAAAAACAGAAATATAACTAAATGTCAGAATACACAAGGGACGTTGTTCCTATAAGAAAATTAGCACCTCTAGTCAAGAATTAGAGTACAAGATATGAGACTTGATATCCAGATAACAGATGCATTGTTAAGTAATTTCGCCCACATAATACTTACCAAACAACAAAAGAAAAGTTTCATGGTCAACTTAGCACACTTGTAGTTCAAACTTCTAATCATTTAGTGTTTTGACACATACAGGATACAGATGAAGGTCACCTGCACCCAAAGCAGAGGATCAATATTAAAAACATCTGCTAGGACACTATTCATAAGACTTTGAACAACGCAAATGCTTTATGGAACAGCAAACTTTGACGGCTAAACAAAAAGTAGAAACACCAAATTGGTGGTGCGAAAGAACAAATAAATCAAGCATCTAAATATCCTTTTCGGTTCCTTTTGTATTGGGGAAATGAAATGAAACTGACTTGTCACGTTGCTTGTGTTGGGTCGTTGAACTTGAGGTTTGAGTGTTCAGTGGTTCCGGGTGGGTTTGATTCAGTTGAACCTGGAACGCTATTTGCATCAGCTCTCCTGTTCTCGGAAGTAGAGATATCTTTCACAGCAGCACTGGATGATAACTTCGAGTGAAGGGCATTGATTGATCCCCTCCGGTTCCTCCTTTTACTGGATTTTCCCGCTATTTTGACCACCTATAGCAAAGGTAAAAGGTTCCAAGGGATTATGGATCGTTGAATTTGGGTTGGAAACTTGAGGGAGATTCAAGTCATGCGCTGTTATTACGAAGAAAGAACAAAGATGAATTCATGCACCAAGTTACAGCAGAAACTAAAAGAGTAAGGAACGATGATACCCAAGTAACTTATAGCACCAAATATCCATAAAAGTAGAATCAGAACGAAATTCCTATAACTCGCCAACATGTTTGTTAAGAAAGATTGAGGAATGGAACAAACAAGGCACCTCCCAGTGGAAATTAACCTCTGCATTTGCACCATTAGTTAACAAACAAGCATTTCGCAGACCAACAAAAAGAAGAAAAAGAGAAGAATACCTAAAATGGTGAGGAAGAAGATACGTAAAAAGAAATTCAGGAGGATGTGTGTGACTGTGAGGATTTACGCCCTCATGAAAAAGAGCGGGAGGCCGGGAGGGTGAGGTTTTATTTTTAGGCAGTTAGCGACTGATAGTGACACTCGTCAACCTACAGAGCAAAGCAAACAAAGTAAGTGTAGCTCAAAGAAAGAGCGGAGGTGAGATGGGCCGAAGTTTCTTTCTTGTTCCACTTTCACCCACCTCGGCTCCATGCCTTTTGGACTCCATGGCCCATGTCTTCCTGAGAGCACTTCTTGTTTGTTGGGTATCAAAAACTTTCTAACTATTGTTGAGATTCCCTGACCAGACCTAAACATTTTGGATTTGGCTAAGAAATGGAAAAGTGAACTGAAGGTTCATCATGAGTTCTCATTCATATGGGAAAACATCGGAGGCCATGCTCTTCACGTACATTGTTTCAGTTTCCAGATTGAGCGGTTAACTTCAGGAGATTGCATGTTGTTGTTGTTAACTATATTGTTGGGATCAGAGTTGCCATAAAGCAAAACCGACTTACCACCAAATATCCGCCCACCATTGCAGGAGATTTTGTTGAACAAGAGCTTCCCAGTGATCAATCTAAAAGGGAATACATAGGAATCCTGAAAAAAAATTGTCTTTTCATGTTATTGACTCTTCCTAGCTGTTTTATCTTCTGCCATTTTATGTTCACACTGATTCTTAGAATGATGCCAAAGTTCTCAAGAATCTTGAAACCTAACGAACATGGCTATTTCTGATCTTCCCAAGGTCTGGGACGTCAATTTAGTGTTAAAGCTAGCTTCTTTTCTATTACAGTAACTATATAACTATCAAGCTTTCCAGAATTTCAGTTTTTACAGGTTTTGAGATAAAAGAACAACGAGCATTCTAAGGTAAGCCCATATTAGGTATGTTAGCAATTCTACTCCAACCTGTACTTAGTTTAGCCACACAGTTAAATTTGTCAAGCTCAGAATAAAAAGAAATTTTGGTAACATAACATAACCACCACTTTAGTTTTAGTTGATGCTAAAACTGAACAGTAAGTTCGAGATTAGTTCCTTGATAGTTGATACAAGTCAGAACAAAAGCATGCAGAGTTGAAACAAAAATGACATGATCTGTGTAACTTGGGATTAGGAGGCCAATGCATGATGGCACGACTTTGAACAAACTTGCTATATATATATATATATATATATATGAACTACTCAGAAAGCCAGATGCTTTACATAAGAAAGAGAGAACAGAAAGAGCTAATCATAATTAAAGATGAAGCTTTCAGGTGCTAAGTTCCTGCCATTGCTGATATTCGTGGTTGTGGCAGCTTTATTGATGGAGAACAGCAAATGTCAGGCTTGTACTAGCACTTTCTTCGCAGCACTTGTCCAGCTGATACCTTGCAGAGCAGCGGTTGCTCCATTCAGTGTTATACCACCAAGTGATGCCTGTTGCAATGCCGTGAAAAGTCTAGGCCAGCCTTGCTTATGTGTTCTGGTGAATGGACCTCCGATATCGGGTGTTGACAGGAACATGGCCATGCAACTTCCTGACAAGTGCACAGCTAACTTCGAACCATGTACCTTTTCTTGCTAACATTCACACAGATTTCTTGCCATTCTGGTGTACATAGAAAATTTGTATAGGATTTGTGATTCAGGTGTGATTAATGATTCTTATAGCAGAAGAGTCAGCAGCCTGTAACACTCTTTCTTCTTTCTGTTATTGACCATTTGACTGTGTAATTGATTTTATATGTATGCAGGTGAAACTATGAAGAAGTAGAAGTACTAGAAAGCTGATCAACATGGCAGGCTAATGTAAGAATAAACGTGTGGAGATGGATCTGTCGGAGGGGCCATTTCTTTAGGCGGTCAGAAATAAGATAGACAATTACATGTTAATTTAGTATAATGGATCATATCTGTTCTTTTCCTTATCAAGATTATTGTTCGATATAACTTGGCAAAACATTATATTAAGCGCACAATCCCATTTTCTTTGAATGTCCTGATCCGATGAAATCACTTCCGACCGCAGTCTTAAGAACAATGCAGGCGTAATTCTGTTGATGATTAGACCAACTCCCTATTACATAATACATATGATTCAATGTTCAGGAATAAAACTAGAATTCAGTTATTTTAACTACATTACATAAGATGTCTAAATCTAATAGGATTTGTCCTACAAAATGACTTCCCCACATCATCAATTCACGTCATTCTTTAATGATTTCTCATTATGTACTTTATCAACAAGGAAAGCAGCTCTTATAGGGACATGAATGCAAGGCAAGGTCCTTCTTACAATGCCCTACAACACCTTGCCTAACAAGAACGGAAACGGGATTCACTAATACTACTAGTTGCAAGAAACCAAGCATAAGAAACCAAGCATAGTGTCAAACTAAGATACTGTTATTAGAATTCTTAGTAGAGGTCATTCAACGATTGAAAGTCCTTGAATTTGTATATCCAATCCACCCAGCAGCAGAACAAAATAATTTCTTAAGTTTGGCTATGGTAGAGTAAACAAACAGCTATGAAATTTTTTTCTATTATGATGTAAAAATATATGTTGCCTACAGAAGTTAATCCATTTGGATTATAACCAGATAAAATTCCTGTATTTTTGAAGATTTGAAATTTGATCTTCAAGAACTACCATTTCCTAATATCCCTGCAAATTCTCGATGAAGGAAGAATCTATCACCTGCCATACAAAACTCCAAGCTTCAAGAGGGCGATAGCTATTCTATGGTAGGATTGGCATTCTGTGCTAAAAGGGATGATGCACATCATGTAAGGAAAACAATGGTATTATGTACCGCAACAAGTCCTTCTCCCTGACCCTGGCTCCTGCGTTGGGATAAGGATGGCAGTTCCCTTGAGAAGTGATGAATTTCCTTCATATTCATTTTCATCATTGGCAACAAGGGACTTCTTGCCAACAATTCGATAAATCTCCGTCAAGATTGAAAGGAAAGCCGATTCAACATTAGTGGCATCAAGTGCAGATGTTTCCATAAAGAAAAGGTTTTCTTTTTGGGCAAATTCCTTAGCATCCTCAACAGGTACAGCTCGAAGGCTTCCCAAATCGGACTTGTTGCCTATAAGCATGATGACAATATTGTTATCAGCATGCTCCCGCAACTCCTCCAACCATTTGGCGACATGATCAAATGACTGACGCTTGCTCAGGTCATACACAAGCATCGCCCCCACTGCACCTCTGTAGTAAGCACTTGTTACTGCTCGATAGCTGGTGTTGACACAAAACAAATTACAGGTTAAACATTTTCTAGTCCATCTGCAAATGCCTTAATCAAACATTTACAGGGGGTTAGTTCCTTCAATATTCTCAACCTTGTCGTAGCTTACAACTTCTCTACAGTATCCGAACAGATCTCTAATAAAGCACCCAATTTCAATTAGCAGAATGAAGCTATCATTCCATTACAACGAAGCTTTATCACGGCATCCTAAAAGAATTCTTTATGTCTGCGAATTGCAAGACTTGCCTACACTGATATACAGATACATAACTGATAGAGCCTTTCAATTAACCTTGACAGGCAGCAACAAAATCAGAACTACCTTTCCAGCACATTCTTCCCATCTTCACACTAGTGAATTTTCTTTGCCCACAAGTTACTGGACAAGAAAGATTTGAGGAAGAACACAATGAAGACAAGAAAAAAGAAACAAATCCAAGCACACAATTAATGTAAACTTTACAAGTTCAGCATGTGATGATCAGATCAGTACTTAATAGAAGAACAAGTTTTGAATAGGAGAAAGTGGAGGGATTAGTTTTTTGGTACTTAATCAGGCTCCAGGACAGGATTTTGACAAAGACAATGTTTTCGGTATGCCATGAAATCGTCAAATAATGAAATTATGTCATTCACTCACATTCACCAATCTCAATCCAGAACCAAACTCGTCAGGATCGGAATTTGTCAAAAAGCGCGCGAGAACGTACGTATAACGGCAAGGCGTTGAACTCAGTAACTAAATCATGAACAGATCGAAAGATCAAAGGAAAACGAGAAAAGAAGTACCGTTCTTGACCAGCAGTGTCCCAAATCTGAGCCTTGACAATCTTGTGATCGATGATAAGAGTTTTAGTTTGAAACTCGACGCCGATCGTGGCCTTGGAGTCTATGTTGAATTCATTCCTCGCAAATCGAGCCAATAACTGCGATTTCCCCACTGCCGAATCGCCGACCAGCACGATTTTGAAGACGTAGTCGATCTTTTGATTCAAATTTACTTGTAAATTCGGCATCTTTCAGTGTAAATACCTTCTTCTCTTTCAGTTTCAAGATCAAATTTTTACATATATATATTATATATCACCTATACACACACAACCCCATCAACATTACCTCTAATCTATCAACAATTCTTATAAAAAAAACAGCTGACTCAGAAGATCAAACACAATGGTTGGTAGAAAAAGACATGAAGGAGAATTTGTGAGGGGTTTGTTTCGCTTGATGGAAGAGGAAAAGGCGAAATGAGAATGAATTTTGGAAATAATAATAATAAATAAATAAACATAGAAATTATGAAAATTAACGACTTTGGTCTATATGTGAGCCTACCCAAACCTTTTTTTAACTTAAATTAAATTTAATAAATTTCCATTATTTACTTTCTTTAATCTCTTTTGGTATCATTGTTATCATTACTATAGTATGGATGGACAGCTCGAGATAAAGAGTATCTAAATGAAAGTAAGTTTCAATGCCTTTATTATTATGCGTTATAGTATCATGTAACAATTTCTCAATTAATTAACAGTTTCGGATTATGGTTTTGACTTGATTGCCTACAATGTTAACAATGATAAATCATAAAGCAAAAGATGTAGCAGAGTTCATTTTTCTGATTGAAGATTGCCTACAATGTTATGACCTTACAAAAAAAAGCAAGCATTTTTACAACATCTAAACCTTTCTTTCTGAAATTTTTTTTTTTCTGGTATCTGTACAGTTCGAAATCATTCAGGGGTTGAACAGAGTTTCTGTTTCCTTGAGCACGTGCACTTGGCTCTAGTATCCGTGAGCATCTGCAGAAAGTGAAACTAATTAGGTAGGAGAAGAAGACAAGAGCCACTTTAGTTCAAGCTTCATGTGAACTTTTCTGTATGATTACCTCCACCCGTTTCTGGAGATCTTTAATGTACTCAACAGCCACATCTAACATATCTGCCGTGTTTGTTTGCTGTCAATAACCAAAGAAAGAGTATGAACATAAAATGGAAGATAATTCTGACGCAAAACAAATTAAATAAGTGATTCCAAACTACCTTGTCCATGTTGGGAAATAACTCTTGCAGTTTTCTCATCCTTTCACTGATACGAGTCCTTCTTACCTATAATTTAAGCATAGGAGATGAGTATACCAAATGGATGATTCATTTGTTTGTTCTTGTTGTTAAATGCAATATATACCCTCTCTGCTATGCTTCGCGGGTGGGTAGCACAACCTCTTTTAGCTCGAATTTTGCAAGGAATAGAACTTTGAAAGTGCAGATGTTTCTCTATGGAAGTCTTAGGCAAGCTCAAGTGGTGAGTCAAGCCATTCACACCATTTCCAGATTGTCCATTCTGAGAAGATATGATCGTAATTGTCAGGATTGTACAAAGCATAACAGGATGAACAATAGCTACAGATTGATCTTCATATTTGAAAACCTGATTGTCTGAAGTGTTGAAGCTAGAGAAGAGGTTCACATCATTGTTCTTCACTGTTTGAATCAAACGCAATGAATTATCATCCCAATAGTCTTTGGAGAAGTCGGAAGTGGAATGTCTCTTGCTATCTTTGACATCAGAATTACACGCACCGAAGCTTTCATCTCCTGTTTCAGAAATCCTGGGCAAAATCCGAGGTCTTGATGGAAAGTCTGCATGATTGCTCAGCCTGCTAGTTGACGGAACAGCTTCTGCACTCGTCCCATTGCAAGCTCTAAAAGGGTTCACATCTCTCATTACAGCAAGACCTGTGTATATTGAATAATAATTTTTCAGAAGTTGAAGAGAAAAGGATCCACTAAGAATTTGTAAGCTAGATGATCAGCACTAAGTTACATGCAGTTAAGGAAGATACTTGTTTTATTGCATCAATGGCGTGAAAGTTCAATGGAGAAAGCAGAAAATGACTAAAAGCCAACTCTTTTAACTTATGCAAAGTACTATCATTCCTTCAACTTGCAGCTAATAAAGGTTTCAGAAAATTTTTTGCAATTCTGACAAGCCTATCAGGAATTTCAACTCTTGGGGAGGTATTCAATCTGGTTTTTCTTTTGATTTTTCGGCCTGACAAATGAAAATGACCATCAGCTAAATGAATTCCATGTATCACCAGAAAAATTATGGAATTAAAAACCAAGAAACCATAAGAACAAGTGAACACAGACCTGAATTATATCTATTAGCAATTTCCTCAGAGGAAGAGATGATAAATAAAAGTACATAAATTAGAGCAGGTAGCAAAATATTACCACTATCAACGCCTAGGTTGGAGAACAATCCAGCTGGAGAGCTGTTTTGCCTAATAAGATTAGATCCATTTCCAATGTTCGTCTTTTTCACTTGCATAGGATGCTCCAGCGAAGGAGAATTCATAGCCGAATACGAACCAGTCAGAGAACTCCGAGTAGTAGCTGATGAGTTGTTATTAACGTGCACTGTTACACTTTGATGAACCATCTGTGAATCCGCCACTACTTCTTGCTTGATCACTGGTCTCTCTCCGAGTTCTTGCAAGTAATGAAAATCAGAACCACCTGAACCATTAGACTGTGTTTGCTGCACAAATCTACCAAAACCGCCATCCATTTCAGGGATTAAAGATCGAAAATAGTTCAAATCTTCGAACCCAACGCTGTTGCCGCCTCCACCACCTCCATGACCATTAACGAGACTGTCAAAGAATGAGCTAGGTGCAGAGCGGTGACTCGTCAGGCCTGAATTATGCTGTTGCTGTTCTTGTTGGTGGTAATGATGGTGATTGAACTCCATGAAATCTTGGTTCTTTCTCAGTTCTCCTTCAGGATAAATGAAACTCTGACCATACAGCAAGCTCATTTCTTATGCTGCAGATTCCTGAAGATTACCAATACCATATATCATTCAATCTTGCAAAAAAAAAAAAAAAAACAGAACTCTGTTACTGGCAATACCTGAGTTGCTTTAAGCGATGGTACTCCAAGCCTAGACTTTACTTGGACTCCTGATTTCGCTTGTTCTTTAAACTAGAATGTTAAAAATACCCCAAGAAAGATTTTTTAAAAAAAAGCTTTTCCTTCAACGAGAATCCCAACCTGAAAGGTACACAAAGCAAAGGAACATCAATTCACATGTCAGATAACGAAACCCAGAACCAAAAAGCTGGTAACGTTAGTCTCTGTTTAGTTAACGGAGTCTGTAAACCTTGAAATTTTTCTAAGACCGCGACAATGTAAAGAATGTACAAGAAAAAGAAAAAAGCTTTGCTCAGCTTGATCTATGCTCCTTGTCAGCTTCAAGACAAGAGCAGTTGACATGATATTTTTGTACATCACTATCCGGAAATGACAAAACTCGAATGCCCAGATGAGAGTAATGATCATCAAAGTACCTTAACCTGGAATTTCTGCAAAAACACTGAAATCTAGACACAGAGCAAAGACATGTTGTTTCTTGTCTCTGCCCCGAGCTTGTACATTTATGGAGTCATTTCTTACAAAAAGACCCTGGCGGTTAGAATTAATTGCTGAGGACTGCCATTGGTTGGTTTCGTGAGAGCACAGGTAAGCACGCTTGTTGACCAAACTGTTCTCATGAATTACCTGTATTACAGGGACTTGGTGTTAGGTTTTCTAAGGATATTTGTTTTAAGAATAAAATGATATTATTTTTAGTTAACTTATAAGAATATTAAAATAATTTTATTTTATTAAATTATTTAAATTGGAATGAATCATTTTTTAAAATTCAAATTTAACTTAAAAATTAAACTTGAAGGTTAAACCTAATTTGTCATCTTTAAGTGTCAACTTTTTGACACTATCCCAATGAATTGCAGAAGAGGATATTCTCAAAATCAAAGTTTAGTTTTAATAAACATTTTAGTAGTTATTTAGTTATTGGAAAAAACAATGTTATCCAAATAGTGCAAAAGTCATGGTGTTGGACTCTTCTATTACGTGGAGAGTTAAATAATGGTGTCTTGGTGTTGCTATTTGTGCGTACTGCACTTTTGGGTCTATGGAAGAGCCAAACTTTCTGAGGTAGTGGTTCTTAACCTCTTCAGTGAACTACAGGCTGTTACAAGCCTTGAGAGCAGAGTAATTAGCCATTTCCTTTTATCCATAAGATTTCAAAGTGTGTTTTTTGAATGTATCAAACATAAGAATAATTCTAATTCACAAATTAGATTATGCGTTTGGATAAACTACTTACCCAGTCAACCAATTTATGTTTGTTTTATAGTATGAACAAAGTCCGGCATTCAAACGTGGTGGCTGGCCTGAATTGAGGTTTGTTTGCTTGTTGAAATGGAAACTTATGAGCAGAATACGCATTTTAACCGGTGGAGGCTCCATTAAATGTCAATGGTCATGTACCTTTCTCGTGTTGCATAGTTAGTTAGTAAGCTAGCTGCACTATTGAATGATGTGCTCTGGATATTATAGAATTGGTTGACTTCAACAAAAATGTCAGCGCTTTAAATATGAAAAGCGAGCAATCAACAAACACCAATTTCTTTCTTTTGACCATTTAAATGCCATAAAAATATAGTCGGTAGAGTTGGTGCCGCTTGTTTTCCAATTCTAGCCTTTATGTAATTACGATGACACCTGCAAAGGTACCTTACCTCTGGAAATTTTGTTCTAATTGGATAAGGGTTTTAGGACAATTTGATGCTTTGACTCCACAGCTACTTCCTCTGTGTGGCCATCCGATTTCCGACTTGGCTAGTCGGTCTAAACTCTCTTGTACAATGTTTCTTGCACCAAATCACGGAACACCGGCAACTTGCACCAAATCAACTCTTAACCAAAGTGTGGAATGAATAAAAGGAACTGACTATGTAATAAGACGATAATGCAAGTCATTAAAACATTCCCCTGAAACCAGTCTAAATAGTATTCATCTGATTGCAGGAAAAGAAGGTAACAAACATTAGTTAAAAAGGCCAATACAAACCGCCATATTTACGGCAACTAAAATTGTGTTAGCGACGATTACGGTCTGATGAGATGAGGTTAGGTATTACTGATAAAAGAAGGTATGATTTTTTAAGAGAATCTATTAGCCGCAAAAAGATATAGAAACAGACAAAATGCTTTATTCCCTGATGCTAAATGCAATGCTTACGAATCTTCCATTCTGACGAAACATGGAAGCAAAGTTTTACAAATACCAAAATATTTAAGACCACAGACAGATTTGGAACAGCGATTGAAGTGTACAGTGCAGTAACTCCTCTCCTTTCCTCTCCAATGTTATGCATTTTGGTGTCAAGTGGGTCAACATGTGAATAGTTTAGTTAGTTCTAGGAAAAGTAAGGGCATAAAGTTTCTTATTCTACTCAAAAGAAATCCAACTGAATCCCATGCCAGAATCAGTTACGGAAATATATACATATATACACACATACATATATACATATATATATGTGTGTGTGTGTACGTGTGCGCACTTTGTGGTGACTGGTGAGATGTGATTTGCTGTAATCCTATAGTGATTACGACTATGGAACAGAGCATTTTAGGATCTTAAAAAGACAAGTTATATAAGGTGAGAATTTGTACTAAGATTCTTGTCTTTTATTATTTTTGGTGGATGCTGATAAGGATTCATGGGCTGGATTCCACTATAAGTCCTTTATCTGGTTGCCATAGTTGGGAACTCACTCGAACATGGATGCCTTGCCCTCTAAACCAAAAGCTAGCGACTGTCTAGCCTCCATAGATGCCCTTTCTCCTTGCCTGCCTTACCTTACCTGAGAGAGATTGAAATTATGAGAAAGTAAATCAACTTCAGCGAATGAGGCCACAGTATAACTTCACCAGTACCAAGTTTCAATAATCACCAGCTAAACTCATGTGGCAACCTCTTCTTCCCCAAGCTATAACAATTTTTTTTCGTAATACATTCAAATATAGATTACAGTTCCACTAACATTTAGGCGTGGAAATATCTCAAATTTAGAAACAATCTGAACCCAGCTCAACCACATTGTCAAATTCGAAATATTCCAACTGTAGAAATAAATTGAATTGAAATTTGTCATAATATGATAGTTTTGCTCCATTGTACGTCATTAAAAACAATCTGCTCACAATCAAGATACATTATCTACACGTGCACCAAATCTAAAATAGGAAAGAATATCAGCTTCAAGGGGTAGTTGGAAGTCAGTAACCCCGCCACCACTGCTGCTTCTGCAAATTTAATTCCAAAAATATGGGAAAAGTTGGCGTTTAGCTCAACTTCACGGACAACAAACTCAAGAATTCTGTCAATTTAACGAGGATCCTCTATATTCCTTGAAATGTACAGGCTCCTATATGATTCTTTAAGATGTTCCTGAAAATACAAACCTCTGGGATGGTCTGTTAAAGTAGTTGAGACACACTTAGTAGTATGCTTTTCGAGGATTGTTCTGCCAAAGAGAAACCAAAGATAATTAGAACAACTCTAGTATGCAACTAAGAGCAAGCATAATATAGGATTTTCAATAGCAATCCACATATAGTTATCAAGCCATAAGTTCCCAAAAAGATGTACCAGAGGATTAGGTCTATAACGATAACCAAGCATCATCCGCTTCTTATACTGCTCATAGATATCATCATCTGCAGTCACGTCACCAGGATTCTGAGCACCAACACCCAAGTTGTCTTTCTTTACATTACCAGCTGCAATTGGATCTGATATGCCATTCCTGGAGCTCCCCAAACCCTCACCTAAGAATTACACACGGTGAGTTGAATGCACATCTGCATAAGCTATTACAAACACAACCTAATCCATATTTTTCATGCACAAACTCGGGAAGCATTCATGTAAATACACATGCATAGTGTGCAATTCACAAGGTCAAGTGGGAACAGATGCTCAGTTTGAGAGTACCTTCCCTCCAACCCATTTTTGACAAAAGCTTATGGCCAACATTATCAGCCTGGATTCTGGCCTTCTCTGCAGCTTCTCTAGCAGCTTTTTGTGCAGCTGCATCATTACAGTTAGCCAGAAACTTCTCAAGCTCTTCTTGGGGAATGTAGTCACCCATGTGATGACCTCTTTTTGCAGAAGCCGCTACAGAGAGAAGGAATTCAGTAAGTTAAACACTGCTTGAAGGATAAAAGGGAGACTAAATTTCCAGCACAAAAACCAAAAACCTTGAAGGGAAGCAGGTGGGGGCATCTCATCCTTGGAATATTTAGGCTGTCTCTTCCTTTCTTCCTGAGCAGCCTTCTTCATGTAGAACTCCATCATTGCTATTGGATCAGAACCTGCAGATGCACTAGATTCATCTGCATGGTAGAGTAAACGTAATTATGGTCATAGCTTGTATGATCCTAAAAAAAAGAAGCAAGCAAACCAGCCCATCTATCTAAAGGAAACATGACATTGTACAGAAATTTCTTGAAAGAAAAAGTTTCTAAAACCGCAGAATCAGACAATTGCATTCATTACTCAACAATTGTTCTTTACAGAGTTTGCATAAACTCAAACACACTCATAATGAATAGAAATATAGCGACATACCGCTAACAATTCTTCCAGTAGACGTTTGTGCAAAGGTCTCCAAATAGAGCTCTTCACCAGCTTCATATAAAGCTGAAGCCGGGGTTTGGAAATTTGACTGCTGATGATGTGATCTTTGAGAAGCACCTGTAGATTTGGAAGCTGATGCAGTGCTACAACCTACAAAAACCAGCTCGAAATAATGATTACTTCCAAATAGAGGAGAATTGTCTCTTGAAAGGGAAACGTCAAACAAAGCAAACTTGCACCAACAACAGAAAGAAAACTTGACCTCACAATAAATTCAATAATCAACATATAAAAAATTAGTCTGTTGGTATTGATCTGGCCGAAGTGCAACTGACTTATTCCTACTCTTAAACAAGCATATTCTAAATTTGAACAGATGTCATATATTAAGGTAGGAAGGATGGGAAGTATGCAGATGCATGCAATCAAAAGTGTGCAACATGAAATCATATTGTAATATATCAAAGCCACGTATAGGGTCCAACATGACATCAAAGCCCTTAAACCCCTAAATTAGCAAATAAGATATCAATTTTCAAGTTAGATTTCGACCCTCCATAGAAATTGGACCTAATGTATAAGTGGCACCATGGCGAATAAAACCGAAGCAATTGATATAGGCTACGGAAAAGTTAAGGCTCACAAATTGATGCAACTAGAATATTTATCTTCAGAGCATGAGAATCAAAAATATAAACTCATATGCACCAGAAAAATGATCGTAAACACATAAAAGACCTACGTGTTTAGTAGAAGTGTTTAGTAGAACTGTAAAAAAATATAATAGACCTTAAATTGCAAGTTTTTTTTTTTTATATAATGAATAAGAACCACTGGCAGCTCTGTATGGAAGTTCACTTGAAACAAGGGTAGCAGCACTAACCACTAGCTGAGATTTGAGAATCCTTGGTCTCTGAAATAGACTTTTCCTCCTGAGCAAGCCGGTGCTCATAATACTTGTAGTCTGAGCAATTCTTGTCAAATAGAAATCTGGAAGCAAATCAAAAGATGTCATAAATATAAAGCATCAAAGTTCCAAGCACACAGCATGAGATTTGCAATAAGCTTAAAAAGAAAGATCCATGTACAACAAAATGGTATTACAGAGGACATACTTAAAAGGTGTGTCACCCGGATTCTTCTGTCGTGTAACATCCTCAAACTGCCTCCCATTTTTTGCGACAAAACTTGCTAGTTTGTCTGCAACTTTCTTCACTGTCAGATCGCTTGGGGAAGATGGTGCTGCATATCACTTATAAAACCGATTAATACCGAGAGCATGAAGAATGGAATAAATTACTCTTGTAGCAGGCGTGCCACATATGCCAAATCTTTCATTGTACATCTCTTTCCACCAATGTTGGTTGGATATACATAAGCTGCATTCATGAGACAACAAATATTCAAGAATGTTTTGTCCTCTTCATTTTCTGGTTAAAGATTAGAGCATGCAAAGGGAGATGCTCTTCTCAATTGCAGTGTCAGTAATGGTTGGGACATAAAAAACTTTCAACAAGTAAAAGGATGGGTGCATATTGAAGTTTCATAAAGGTAAGGAAAATAATTACTTTGATAGTCAACATTATAGAAAACCAAGAAGCAAATTACATAAGGTGAAGAGAGTAAGGAAAATATCAATTAACTAAAGTCTTCCTGTGTAGCATTTTTTCCATTGGGCAGACATCAGGGTTGAGAAGCAATGGCTGCCATAATGACTTGGAGCAAGTTCCAATACAAATACATCAAATAATCAGAAAATAAAAACATAAATGTACTAAGTAAAATGCTAACTAACATGGTCTTCTCGAATGTTCATGCAAATAGCGATGCATATGAAACTACAAAAAGAAGTTAATTTAATAATGCCTAAATAAAAGGGCATCATTGATTTATTGTCACCTTGAGACATCAAGTACCAAAGATCAAGAATGAACCTACATTGAAACCCATTCAGATGAGAAGATATCTATATAAGCAGTAATTACCAACATCAGCAGGTCTTGATGACATTTCATAGACAGCTGGTTGAACCAACTTCTGCCTTTTTGCATCACTTGGGACGTTCCCAACACCTCCTTCTTCTTGCTCCTCCTCATCAGCACCTAGCTTAACAACAGGTGCCACAAGCTTTGACTTTTGCTTCAAGCTGAATGCAAGCTTGCCTCCTGAAGCTGCTTGTGAGCCCCGTACATCATTAGGCTTTGATTGCATACTAATTTTACTGATGGAAAACTTAGGAGTCACAGTGCCCGAAACAATTGGTTTGGGTTTAGAATCCTTTTCTCCAGCAGCCTTGTCTTTCTCCTCAGACTTATCCTGGTCCTTCCCCTTCTCTTGTTGAAGTTGCTTGAATCTCTCCATAAAAGAACCATCATTGACAAAAAGACCAGAAGGAGCACCTTTATCCATTGCCACTAAGTCCAGTATAAAAAAGCTGTTCACTGGAATTCACTGATTAATAAGTAAGGTCTATAAACACTGAGACAATTATGTGATCTACGACTTGTGAGCTTCTTCCCTTCTTAATACAAAAACTGTAGTGTGTGTCACTGAATTCGATATCAATAATGAAGAAACAGGAATAAACAATGGTCTTGTACCAAATCAAAAATCAAAAAGTTAACTTTAGAATTCCAAGATTATCCCACATAAACCACCACGCACTTAGTGATAGGAGCTTTCATAGAATTTTATCCCTAAAGTTGTAACTCGGTCAATTTCACACGAGAGGCAAAGTGAAACTGTTTGATTTTCTAATGACACGTTTACTTGACTTCTAAATGATCTTGCAACCCTGCCACCTACTCAAACATTACATCACAGATCAATTACATTGAAATAATAAAGAAACCAACAAGCAGCTAAATAATCACGTCGCCCTATAAAAACTATCGCCCGATCCACAAATGCAGATCCAAAATCGAATCCACAACAAATTTCTTGTTCAGTTTATCGTGAACGGCTTACTTTCAACCAAAAAAGAAAAAAAAACACAGCTAATCATCAACATGAAAACCTAAAAGCAGATATGGAAGCATAAACCCTAACAGAAATTTCAGATTCGCGAGGACCGACAACAAACACACAACAAAAGTCGTAGAGAACTTGAAAAAGCAATTACCTAAGGAAAGCAAAGGAGGACCCGCCCGTTCGATGCCCTATCGGGATTCCTGATCGCAAAGGTTTTAAGGATGGCGCTAAATACTATAAAATTTTGGCTTTTCGTGAATAACTATTTGGAGCCACGGAAACAAAAAAAGTAAATAAGGCGTGGTATATATGTATATATATAGTATATACACAGTAACAGACCGCGAGGAATGGTAAATTACTAAAATACCGACCAAGTCAGCTAATTTCCTAAATTACCCTTATTCTTCTTCTCCATCTATCTTCCCTTCATCTAAAGTTATCACACGCAGTTTCAGACTTTTCGAGTGTCCAGCAGCTGAAATGGAGACAAGAAGCATCAGTCTCAGAGCTCCTTTATCGTTTCAGTTCCGGTCAAATGACTTTCCATTTCCCCCTTTTCGATTGGGCCAAGCATTGAAGAAGCCATTAACACTCTCCCTCCATCTGCGACTCTCTCCTCTTTGCTCCCTCTGTAATCCTTCACTTTTTCCCTTTTTTCTCTGTGATAATATTGATTTACCTATTTTCTCTTCTTCTGAGTTTATAGAATTGCATATCTTGTTTTGTGTGTGGTTGTAGCTAATGGAAGGAATAGGAATGTGGGTGATGCGATAAATGAGGTTTCACAAAACAATAAGCTTCTCCAAGTAGTTTTAGTGTCTCCTCAGGTAATAAATTCTGCCTATTATTCCAAGAAATAGGCTTTTTTTTTCTTGATTGGTTATGGAAATCTGTCCCTGACTTTGGGAGTGATAAGAAGACAAATGAATTGCGTTTCTTCGTTTTCTTTGGGCCCTATACTTGCTTGGCAGATTCCAGGAAACACAGGTTGCATCGCCAGAACATGCGCTGCATCAGCTGTTGGGCTACACTTGGTTGGTGTATGTATCAGTATTACCTTTACCTATTCTTCATAATTTAAGTTACCTTTATGCATACTCTATCAACTTCTCTGAAAATGTCTAGTACCTTTCGCCCTTTTAATGCAGCCCTTAGGATTCCAAATTGATGATGCTAAATTAAAGCGTGCTGGACTGGATTATTGGCCGTATCCTATCCTTACATATATCATTTCGTTTAGTGCTAGTTCTTCCGTATGATTTAGCCACACACCATTCTCATGAATCACAACTCCCAGTATCAGATTTGATGTGGACAAAGCTCTTTTGTTTTTTACTGGAACTTGACTTTTAACTGCAGATATGTTGTTCTGGAAGTTCACGACTCTTGGACAGAGTTCCGAAACTATTTCATGCAACAGGTTATTATCATTGTACTTAGAAACGTTAATTTTCTTCCTCTCACATTCTGTCTTCGTCTGTCCTTTGTTGCAGGAAGGTTACAAGCGTTTGTTGGCATTCACTAAAAGAGGAACAACAACTCATTCAGTAATTGACACTTTTTTATTTTCTCTTCACGTTAAAAGATAATTTACTGAGAATCTATATTTGGTTTTGGTTGTCTTGCTTTAAAAAATGTCTGCTACCGATGCGATGAGGATGTTTGAATTCAGTTCAGCTATAACTATTATTCACTCACTGCAGGAATTCTCTTATAGGAAAGGGGACTACCTATTATTTGGCTCAGAAACCAGTGGCCTACCTCCTGAAGCCTTGCTGGACTGTAAAAGTCAAAATTTTGGCGGAGGGACCATTAGAATCCCCATGGTTGAAACCTATGTTCGATGTCTGAATCTATCAGTGAGCGTTGGCATTGCTTTGTATGAAGCATCCAGACAGTTGAACTATGAACAGATGAACATCCATTCTCAAACAGTTGTCAATGGCAACCAACCAATCATAATAGAAGATATTTTTGCTTGATTTCATGGTTTCACAGCTCTCAAGACTTAGCTTTTTCTTCATTATAGGAATAGAATTAAACCAATTGTAGAATGATATGTAGAATAGGCATCACTCCATTACAAGACTGAACAAATGTATTTGAGTTTGACAAGGAGCTTAAGATTTCCTGCAAACAGTTTTTTGGTATTGGATTTCAGAAAACATGTACAGATAGGAATTGGGTCAATTAGTTTGGATGAGAACCAACGAGCCAGTCATCAGACTAGTCTCTGAGGGTGAGACAGGCTGTATGTCTGTTCGAGTATATAGGAATTCGCTATTCAGATTAATGATAAGAATAGCAACAAAAAGAAAAATTCTTTGGGTACATAAATATGCTTATGGTTTTAACTGTGGGCTTCAAAGGCTGGACCTGAAACTGAAGATATTAGAATAGCCTGTTGAGTGAAGAAGAGAACATATGGTTGCAAAATGGAGATGCGGGGGATCGAACCCCGTGCCTCTCGCATGCAAAGCGAGCGCTCTACCATTTGAGCTACATCCCCTTACAACATGCATGAGTGAGTTGAAATCTACAGACCAACAGAGAAGATTCTGTCGGAATTGTCGGATTGACTATTACGTACCTGCCTGGAATAGACAGACTATCACTCGGTTAACCCAAACAAACAATGTTTTAAATAGTGAAGTTTGCTTAGATCAGACAGATTCATGTTAAGGAAAGGAATGTAATCCTAGTCTCCAAGGGCTGCAATATCAGTACATTGACATCTGAACCCCCGAAAGGCTGAAACAGGAGGATAGGACTAATCTGACAAATTCATCATGAATCAACTAGCTTCCTTAGGACAAGATCATGATTGAAACCTCTTTTTTACCCTTTCTTTATTTCTTTTTCTTATTACAAATGGTGGCAAATTTTGAACCTATCGTGCAGCTGTCTGGACCAGTTTATCGCGGTCATGATCTATCAGAATGTCCATTTTTTGTCTGTCCCAACAGTGAAACTGAAAATGAAAACCATATAATATTTAAGTCCTGCAGGGTTGCATCTATCTATTTATCTATTCTACATAATGTTGCTGCACATGAGCGCTGAAATTTCAGTCGACTACATTATTGTTTGATTAAGACGGTAACAATAGTTATATTCCTGTCATTATTCTCCACAATAATATCAAGTGCAGTTCTAGGAATTCTAACCTAGCTGATGAGGATGTGTAACTTTTAACTCGAATATAGTCTTTCTGGTTACTGTACGTATTGCTATCCAGAGAACACCAATGGGATTTCAGGTTCTCCTGACTCTAACACAACAAGGGCTTTTGTTTGACGTTGAGTGGTTGCATGTTACAGCTCATCAAAGGATAAAACATCGCTTTCAATCTTAAACAAAAGCAGCAAACTATGGGAAACCGGACATGTACGATGATGTCATATTTGCATGTGAACAGTGACATCCAATCAGAGTATTTATATTGTCCCTTCTCCTGTAGCTATTCTCACGCAGGTCCTCCCTCATATATGCAGCAACTAATCAAGGGTTATTCTTAATTTAGCAGAAAAGTTAGTTAGAATATACTGTTAACTTCTTGTGGCATAACCAAAATCTACGACGAGTTGGTGTTTAAGGTATTACAAGTCGAGAAGCTGAAGTGTTTGGTAATAACAAAACAGTCTTCTGCACCAAAACCGAAAAGGTTTTTACAGTTCCCGTACGACTCACTCGTGCGATCTTGGGAACATTAATACTATAAACAAGCATGTACCCTGGTCAAATTAGGGACTCTGGAATGATGATCAATAAGGCAATCCTCCTTAATTACAGGCATCGAAAGAGACGACTGTCCCCTAATAGAATCAAAGTAATTAAGATTCTTGTCTCTCAAAAGATGTTCCTAAGTGATAAACGTTCAAACACATAATCGTGTATCACACATTGGAGGGTACAGTGTGCATGAAACTGAAACGAGGAGAGGTCGTCTTCTAGTTACAGTTTATCGTTGAAAGCCAGCTTGAAAGAACCAACCAACCCAGTCTTCCAATATAATAAGCCTAAGTCATCTACAGGCGTGATTTTGAAAATGCATGAAACCTTGAATTAATGGCTTCCTTCAACAGTATCTGAAATCTGACAAAGCGTGTTTTCCAACGTGGGCAATGATCAAAATCTTTTCTTTTTTGATATTGCCAATGGTCAACATTAGTTCCCTAAGAGCAAGAGGTCGAAATTCACAACTTGTAGTTATTACGCATTGTGAAAAACTAAATCCTGGTGTCCCCCTCCTCAACTTAGATAGAAAAATATAAAATTACAGGTGAACAGAGCTAGCTCTAATGGAGTTTTTAGTTCCTCTTCTTGGAAAACGAGGTCATAATACATATAGACGAAATGACCTTTCAACTCAATTAGCCATAAAAGGAGAATCTCAAGACAGAAAAACAAAATGGAATTCAGGATTAAAACTTGACATTACTTTTCATTGTTCCCCGGAGAATTCATATTCCTGAAGAGTGTGTTTACTAATGCTCTTGGAAGAATCCAGGTTCTAGTACTAATGTACAGTGTACTTCTCTGCAACTCGTTCGCACCATTATTTGTAATTTCAATCAGGTGAAACCATATTCTCCTGTACAAGAGCTCCAGGAGTCAGAATTTGCCAAAACAAGAAAATAAAATTTGTACTTTAATATATATATATTTTTTATGGATGGTTATCTTTGTTTTTCTTTTTTTCTGCTGAATATCGACTCCACGCGTTAGAGCACTGGAAAGTTCTGTGTAGGGTGGCTTCCAAGAGTGCAACAACAAAGAGCAAAAAGGAAGAAGCCAAATTTAAGAGGGGAAAGTGACAATGAATGATAGTGGAAATGTCATTATCGACCAGGTGTTGCCATTTTTACATCGAGTGTTTGAATGAATCTGTTAAATTACTTATCATGCTTAAGTAATTAGCTTGCAAGTTTTATGTTTCCATTTCCATATAGTTAAAACACCAAAATTGCTAGTTAGAGTTGGAAATGAAGATGCTATGACTCGACATGTAATGAGAAGGACTATAGGTGACAACGTTAGTATAATATATGGCTGGTTAAAGATATTTTTATTTAAAATTAAAAAAAAATACATATATTTCTTACAAAGAACCAAATCTTATTGAATGAGATTTTATAATATACAACTCCTTGAAAAAGGGAAGAGATTGACTATATCCTTGAAGTTAATCTGGCTAGTTTAGACATGCATGCATAGGAAACATGATTTGCACATTTATTAAACCAAGTGCTAGATTCAGTTCCTCTTTGGTTGAAGCAAGAAAAAATTACTAAAGAAAAACAAACAGAATGTTGCAAACACCGGTGAACCACCACCCTAAGCCCACTGCGAACGTGCGTTTGTTGGTGTGTGTGTGTGTTTGTGTGGAGGAGATGCGCAATAGTGTTTTTGGGAGACAACCCTTAATTTCTAATCTCTGACTTCGTCTTTTGCCTTTCGCTTTCACCCTTTTATTATCTTCTCCGGTCTATAAATTTCATGTCTTCTCAACTATTTATAAACCATTCCCTTCCTTCATAAGTCTTTGTATTAGTTAGTACTCAAAACTCAATAACCATTTCTCTTCCTCTTCTTCTTGTTTTGCTTCTGCTTCTGTCTTCTACAATGGCAGAAAACCATTGCTCTAATCTGTTGAGTGGATGGATCAACTTCTCAACCAATTACACTCATTATGCTGCTTTCTGTACTTACTCCAATCCAACCCCATGTTATAATCTCAATCTCTGCTCAAACACCGATCACAAGTCTTCTTCTTCTCCTCAGTGTCCTTATCCTGAAGCCCCTCCCCCATTTATAGACTACTTGAGTCCCACAAGACAATATGAAGAGTCAGGTAGTTGGGTGGAAGAAGAAAAGAGTAACAAGAAAGATGACGAGAGCCCAGTTCTGAGTACAACTGATGATGATGATAAGAGTGTGACCATATCACTGCACATAGGCCTTCCTAGCCCTAGTTCTGATCTGGGTTTTAGGGTTTCACCGTCAGGTTATGTGACTGATAAGGAAGAAGGAAAAAAGGAAGTTTCAGGATACCCCAGGGAGAAACTAGAAAAGTTTCAATATTGGATTCCTACCCCTTCTCAGATTCTCACTGGTCCTACACAGTTTTCATGTCCGGTTTGCTGCAAGACCTTTACTAGATACAACAATTTGCAGGTTAGTGAGTTCTTATGGTTTCATGAAACGTCTTGTCAATGGGGTCATACCGTTTCTGATCTATTATCTTCTTCTTCTGATTACTGCAATTCCCTGTGAGCTAGATCTTATTATTTATGACCTCTTTTTTCTCTAGCTTTCCCACACATCTTGCACGCTTCTTCTTCTTGTGATTTGTGTATTCGTGCACCTCTTCCCCACATATCATGCACGCTTCTTCTTCTTGTGATTTGTGTATTCGTGCACCAGATCGATGAATACTATGTTTCCTGGTAGATTACTTTTATAAGTGCCTTTCAGGGCATTCACATGATCATGACAGACACAACGTGAGCTTAATTTCAACCACTCCAGTATGTAACTGTGTAGAACAGTGAAAATGTACAGTTTTCTCTTATCTGTCTGAAAAGGCAGACACTGATTCCGCATTATCTTTTCTAATAATGCGAGAACTAAATAGCAGTAGACTAGATACTGCTGCTACTATTACTAGTACTTCTTCATCCAAAACTTGCATGGAGAACGTAACTCAAACAGAAACTTTAACATTTCAGTAAATCTAAGAACTGCTTCTAGATCAATACTTTTTTGAGTAAACATTGATGGATTTAGCTTATCGATGTGGCAGATGCATATGTGGGGTCATGGATCACAGTACAGAAAAGGACCCGATTCTTTGAAGGGAACACAACCAACTGCAATGTTAAGACTCCCATGTTACTGCTGTGCAGTAGGGTGCAAGCACAATATTGACCATCCAAGAGCAAGGCCCCTTAAAGACTTTAGAACTCTCCAAACACACTATAAGAGGAAACACGGGATCAAACCCTTTATGTGCAGAAAATGCAGCAAGCCGTTCGCCGTCAAAGGCGACTGGAGAACCCATGAGAAGAACTGCGGCAAGATTTGGTATTGCATCTGTGGGTCTGATTTCAAACACAAGAGATCTTTAAAAGACCATGTTAAGGCATTTGGACAAGGCCATGCAGCCATTGGTGTTGATAGCTTGGAAGATGAGGAAGACCAGACATCTGAAGTTGAAGTTGAAGTTGACTGTGAGTAAAGTGGTGGTCATAAACTTGTTTTTTGTTCTTTTCTTGTATATCATCTATAGCTTTTTTCTTGTAATTCTTGCTGTGGTATATTCAGTTTCTTGAATAATAGGATTTAAAACTTGAATTCCAAGCTTGGATTCATCAAAAAACAATCAAACAAGCTTTAGTTCATACATCGTATTACATCAAATCTCTAAAACGACCCAACAGTTTTAAACGAGTCGTGAAGATGCCTCAAAGTCTCCTCATCTCTGTTCCACTCAGGCCTTGGTGCATTAACAAAATGAGCATATAATTTGTTCCTAGTACACGTAACCTTGATCAAGCTGTGTTTCCCAAGCCCATCAATCTCATACACATAATACAATTGCCCACTCCCATCTTTCTTCTCTTCACTCACCACACTATCCGCTCCATCAATCAAGTCCTGCAAGACCAAGTCAGACAGTGCCAAGTTGTTCAACACCGCGTCTATGGAAGCCAGCAGGTCGAACCCAGAAAGAGAAATCACATACTCCCTTTCACTTCTCTTCTTCGGGTTGTAAAACTCGGTGTCTGTCCCATTCGTGCCCTTCTCTACTTCGGAAACCAACCGCTCTTTCCATCCATAGGGAACGTCGTAGACGTATTCGGCGGAGGCTTTCTTGTCGGAGTAGTCACCGTATCCGCCGTATTTGGCGGCGCTGGCTGCTGTGCCGTAGTAGGTTTGGAAAGACTGAGCAGATTCGGACAAGGAAGGTGGAGAGGTGGTTAGTATTGTGGCGGCGGTAACAGTTGCGGCTAAGGTAGTTAAGAGGGGTTTATTGGGTAGGATTGAGACCGAGATAGATAGGTTCTTGGAGGTCAGATGAACTTGTGGAGCAGATATTAGGGCGGCGACGGTGGAGGAGAGGCGAGCTGACGGTGAGACAACGGTGTCCATGGAATGGATTATGGTTAGATATTGGATATGCTGCTGTTATGATGCCAAGTCATAAAGAAGTTGGAGAGACTTTTATTTGACTTCACTTGGTTCGTATTTCGAGTTTTTATATCACAACATATTTTAATATTACATTATTACTACTTTAATAAAACTTAATGCTATATATGTTTGACAACGAAGTAAAAAAATAAATTTTAAATTCTAGAAAAAATTTAAATATAATAAATAATTTATTTTATTTATTTTAAATTACTAATTAAATTATAATTTATTATATTTATTTTAAATTACTAATTTTCAATTCAATTAGTAATTTAAAATAAATATAATAAATTATTTATTTGAGCTCATTTTAATTAGTTTAGCTTAAATTTAAATTTTGAATTTAATTATTAATACAAATATAATATTTATATGGTGTATTTTATCTTCATTTTTTAATAAAGTCTAAAATAATAGACTTTTCTAAAAAATTGAAAATGAAAAATGAGGATTTTAAAATTTTAAGAGAATTTTCATAAATTGTAAAGAGAATTATATCGTTTACGAAATTTAATAATTATAAAATATTTTTTATTCTAATTAAGATCTTTTAAAGTCATTGTAATATTCAGAAAAATCTGATAGTACACAACCTAATCGCTGCATAATAGATAAGTTATTTCCTATAAATCCACCGATAAATTTTATAATCTTTATTAAATAAAATTTCCGGTATATATTATATACTATTCGATGAGTTTCGTAAATCTAGACATTTACATATCCGTCATTTCTCGACATGTCACTCACCATTTTTGGGTCCTTGTAAGAGGAGTGACATAAGCATGGATCTTTGTGTTAAACAGATAAATAAGGAACAAATTCCACTACATAAACGTACAACCACTCTTAAAATTGTATCAAAAAGAGACTTATTTTGAATTGAATGATTGAATGCACTTTTATATTGTAATAAATAATAAAAAAGAAAATGGAGTACAAAACTTTTTTAAGAAACAACTTCTCTCTAATTAGTAGTATGGTTATGTGTTATTGGGCAAGGTCATTCCTAACATTTTATAGACCCTTGGTGAAATTAAAAAAGACCCTAATAAATCGACAATATGTAAATATTTAAGTTTTAAAAGCATATTTTTATTTATTAAAATTGAATATCCATACATATGTGACTTAATTTTTAAGTCCACATATTCAATAAAATATTAAATGATCATAATATCAGCTAACAATAAAATCACTAAAAATAATAGAAGTAACAATAAAATCACTAAAAATAGTAGCAGTAATAATAAAATAGCAATAGCAACAATCAAACAACAATATTGGACAGCAAAATATTGAGAGAATTGTACTAACAATCATACAGATGATCATGATTTATCAAAAAAATTTGTTTGTGCATTTTAAATGCAAAATCATTAATAATATTATCAAGATCAATATTGTCCAAGATATGATTCTTGATACATAAAATAGCTAAACTATTCAACCTTTTTTGCTTCAAACCTCAAGTAGGTTTTCAATAATTATAACTTTGAAAAACTTCTCTCAACTGATGCTACATTCGCAGGTAAAAATAAAAATAAAAATTACAAAAATTAAATTATTTATTACTTTTTAATTATATTTTTATAAATAATAAGTAATCTAAAATTTTAAAAAGGAGCAACACAAATAAATGCAATATCATTAATATCAATGTTCTGGTTTAAAATGCTAATATAGTGTCCTTGTAAATGACAAATTACAAATTAAATATATTATATTCAAATATTTAGCCCTTTAAATTATCACTCAGAACTCATAAGTTGTAATTGTAAAAATCATTCGCGCAAATTTTGAGTTGAAATATCTTAAATTCATATGTTGATTGAAAGTTAATGTTAGTTTTGAAAGCTAAAATGATTATATACTAATAAGAGCATTATCTCAACCTAAAATTATTTGTTCCTCCCTTTTGCAACCATTGGATAACATTTAATAACTTCCAACAACTAAAAGAATAAATGTTGGAATATTAGAAGTAAAAGTGGGCCCTTAATGGGGTAGGGCCTTGGGTAGGTGCCCTGACAAGGGCGGCACTGCCCAACAGCCGCAACCCTCCTACGTCTTTCTAGTGTTATGGATGCAAAGGAGAATAGAGAGTGATACGTGGCAACGCACATGTGGGTATATATGGGACAGATGAGTGAGAGAAAATTGCAGAAAGAATCTCCAACAAGTAGGATATTATGTGGGCCTTTCTGTTGAGAATTAATTAGCAATTGGTTTCAACAATTTGTTTTGAATTTGTAATAAACACTAGGATGTCGTTTTACAAAAGACATTATTGATAATCAAATTACAAATTCCCTTTTTTTTTCTCTCTCTTCTTCTTCTTTTCTCTTCCATGTTCTTAGAACTCTCTTCTTCTTTTGTTTCAACTAAACTCTAATTCCTTTCCCCTCAAACTCTTTATTTCTTGTTATATGGTCAAGGGACGTTACAGATTGGTATCAGAGCTGTACAAACTTACGGAGTTGCTTAAGAATCCACCTACGCTGGTGCGGAAGAACATAGTACTAATGACTGAAACGAATGAAGAGCCCTACCTGACCGAGGAGCGATCCCGAGCCATTGACCAGCGTTGGGAAGAAATGGAAGGGAGCTTTTCCAAGAAACAACAAACAGTGGAGCAGCTGATGGAACTGATGTGCAACTTAGCAAAGAATCATGAGAAAGAATCAGTGAGTGTGACCCGCGCAGGACTTCCACCCAGCCAAGGCATTCTTCAACCCCCAGTGGAAACGGGTTTCATACTCAGGAGCATGGGCAAACCAGTGGATGGAATCAGGAAGTCAGATCCGGGTGGAATGGTAAGCTTCCGAAAATAGAGCCACCTCCATTTGACGAAGAACAGCAGCGCGATTACATGCACAAGTGCCATAAGTATTTCATGGTTTACAACATGCCAGAAGAGCAAAAAATCGAGATAGCCACTCTGCTATTTGGGGAGAAGGCTGATAACTTGCTCCAAGGGTGGTTAGTGCATCAACGCATCCTCTCATGGGATAAGTTTGCAGAATATCTTTGTGTGCGATTCGATGAGCGGAGCATGGTTGATGTCGTGGAAGATTTCAATAAGCTTAAACAGAGTGAAGGGGTAACTCATTATCAAGAACAGAGAGGAGACAAGGTCTCAAATGCTGAAGGATAATGTTGGGTTAAGTGAAAGCTATTTTATCTCCCGCTTCATCAGTGGGCTAAATGAAGAACTTAGACCGGTAGTGAAGATGTTCAAGCCAAAAACATTGAATCAAGCCTTTGAGCAGGCCAAGCTACAAGAGGAGTCTATCGAAGCTATTTTTAGACAACCAAGAGGTAATTTTCGAAACCCATATTTCTCTATCAATAATAACAATAATTTTATAGCAGTATCTAAAGGGAACAATGAATTAGCAAATAATAGTAACAACAATAATCAGTATGTTAGGAGGAATCTGGAGCAATGTTGGAAGTGTGGAGATCGATATTTTCTGGGTCATGTATGTAAAACTAAGCAATTATTAGGTATGGAAGGCTCAGCTGAGGACTTTTATGAGAAATCAGATGAGGAACATGAGTTAGGACTGGAATTGGAAAAAGAACAGAATGTGGAAATCTCCATTCACACATTAGATGGTAGTGAGCCATCTGGCAATCTTAGGATAAAAGGGGCAATTGGGAAGTACCCGATCATAATTTTGATTGACAGTGGAAGCACTCATAGCTTCCTGGAACTGAGAGTGGCTATGATAGCCAAGGTGAGAGTAGTAAGGGCAACTCCTTTACTGGTGACTGTAGCTAATGGGCATAAGATGCTGAGCAAATATAAGTGTGCCGGGTTTCGATGGGATATGCAAGGACATGAATTTGATTTCAATATTTGAGTATTAGAATTGGCAGGTTATGATATGGTATTGGGTGTTGAATGGTTGAAGTTGCATAGGGTTGTAACATTTGATTTTGATAAGGGAGTTTATTCTAGTGTTTTTTGACAATATTTTGGTGTATAGTCACACATGGGAGTAGTATCTTGCACACATAAAAATCGTGTTTTCACTACTTCGGACTCACCAGCTCTATGTAAAATTTTCAAAATGCTCATTCGCCCAGCTGTAAGTTGAGTACTTGGGCCACATTGTATTTTTTACAGGGGTAGATACAGATCCTTCCAAAATTACAGCAGTACAACAATGGCCTCGCTCATAAATTTTGAAAGAGCTAAGGGGCTTCCTCGGCTTGATGGGGTACTATAGAAAATTCATTAAGGGGTACTGCTTGATTTGTAAATCTTTAAATGACCTTCTCAATAATGATGCTTTTCACTGGAATGAGCAAACCACAACAACATTTGATAAACTTGAGAGTGTGATGACACGGCACCAGTGCTGGCCCTACTAGATTTTTCTAAATCTTTTATTCTGGAAATCAATTCTTGTGCCATGGAATCGATGCAGTTCTAATGTAAGAAGGGAGCCTTTAGCTTTTATTATCCAGGCACTTAGGCCATAGGGCCAAGGACTTTCAATTTATGAGAAATAATTAATTGCAATCGTATTTGCAGTGACTAAATGGAGGCATTATCTGGAACAATCACATTTTCTAATAAAGACGGATCATCAGAGCATCAATCATCTCCTATCTCAACGGCTGCACACACATAAATAGCAAAAAGGATTGACGAAGTTTCTTAGTCTAGACTACTCTATTCAGTATAGAAAGGGACAAGAGAATAAGGTAGCATCTGCTCTCTCTCGGCAGCACGAATTACTTAAGGGTCAGTGTTCCCTTCTTGCAACTGCTGTGGTTCCTTCCTAGGTTCAAGAGGTGGTTGAAAGCTATGAAAAGGATCATAATCTTCAAGGTTTGATAGCTACATTAATAATTGACCCCTCTCCCAAACCTCCATTTTCCTTTTCCAGTGGGTTGCTGCGTTTCAAAGGTAGGCTGCTGATTAGGCATTCCTCTTCTCTTTAAAGTAAACTTATTAAGACGGGTCATGCTGCATCTATTGGGGATCATTCTCGCATATAAGCAACCTACTACAGGCTCTGACTGCATATTTATTGGAAGGGGATGAAGCAAGCGATTGTGGATAAGATTGGAGCTTGCGATGTGTGAAAGTGTTGCAAAATAGAGAATGTTCCATATCCTGGGTTGCTTCAGCCATTACCAGTACCAACACAAGTATGGACCCATATCAGCATGGATTTTATTGAGAAACTTCCGCACTCTAAAGGGAAAGACACAATATTATAGTGGTGGACTTTTTACTAAATACTCCCATTTTCTTGCATTGAAGCATCCTTTCAACGCAGAGAAAGTTGCACGGGTTTTTTTGGATAGTGTCTTCAAACTACATGGGTTATCGGTCTTAATTGTCTTTGACTGTGACAAGATCTTTAACAACTTATTTTGGAAGGAGCTCTTCCGCCTCGTGGGAACTACTATGAGTTTATCATTCTCAATCGGATGGGCAAACTGATCAACTGTTGCTTGGAAACTTACTTGAGGTTTATGACATTTCACAAGCCAACAGTGTGGGCTAGGTGGCTCGGCCTTGCAGAACGGTGGTATAACACTACTTTCCATTCCGCAATTGCGATGTCTCCCTTCCAAGTTTTGTACGGGTATCCAGCTCCCCATTTTCACAGTCTTTTGGATGATCATTCACCAGCTGCTACCGTGGAGGAATTTCTCCTTAAACATCAACATATAAACAGTCTCCTTCATGATCAATTGTAGCTTGCTCAACAGCGTATGAAACATTTTGCTGACCTCTATAGAACAGAACGATCATTTGCAGTGGATGATTGGGCATATTTGAAACTCCAACCTTATAAACAAAGCACGATGGCAGTCCAATGCTCCTTGAAGCTTTCTGCTAAGTACTATGGGCCATTTTTGATTCAAGACAAAGTAAGAGAGGTAGCCAATCGTTTGCAGCTTCCTTCAGATGCTCAGATTCATAATGTATTTCATGTTTCGCTCTTTAAGGCAGCCCTTCCCCCTACTACAGCTGCTCAACCATAGCTACCAGCCACCACAACTCGTGGCCAGTTTAAAATTGAATGTCGGACCCCGTTTCTGGGACCCTACGATCACAAATATCAAAGACGTAAACATATTATCCTATAAGGTCGTTTTCGTAGGATCTCTCTAGCCCAAACCCAATTTCGGCAGTGGAATCACAAATTGACTTCTTTAGAACAATTGAAGCTCCATGTCTCTAGTTCATCACGAAACGATTAGCATAACTTGTGATAAGATGTCGGATTTAGACCATTCAAGTATGGTTTCGAAGAGAACTTTGGTTTCTACAACTTCCATGAAGACCCCGAAGCGAGATTTTTCCATTTGGAGGGTTAAAATTTGCACAATTTAAAAACTGTCCCAATAAGGTCTGTCTAACGGACATAATGTCCCTTAAAACGGACATAACGACCTTAGGAGCCATTTTTCACCCGAGAAGGTCTGCTTAGCGGACATGATGTCCCTCCAAAGGGACATGACCTGAGCTGGGACATTTTCAGACTCGAGAAGGTCCGCCCAATGGACATCAAGTCCGTTTAACGGACAACTATGGGTTAAATTCCATACTTCCAACTCCTTAAGCTACCTAGGACCCATCCTATACATATCTAACCTTCCTAACTCATTTTCCTCATCAATTTCACCCCCATTTCATCTCTAACTTACCACACTCATTCTTCATCCCATTTCAAAACACCATAAAACTCATTTTCTATTAACTCAAGCAAAGAAGAAAATCTACACAAATGTCCAATATTTACCCTGTGCAGCATCACTAACTTGTAATGAGCATAATTCTCAACTCCGATATCCAAAAATTCCATACTTTATGCCGTTGGAAAGCTAGAAAGATAAGCTACAATGCTTATCAAGACAAATTTGGCTAATTCTACCTAAATCAATACAATTTTTCCTTTGAAGTCAAAAATAATTTCTATACCTATGGAAGACTTGAAATAAGAAATGTACAACTACCAAATGACTAAGCACATACATATTGGAAACTTCTTCAATT
>JANZXR010000004.1:116441-134197 GCA_027575705.1 Erythroxylum echinodendron
CATTGAAATAAATAATTAAATCCAATAATAATTCTATCATGACCTTACAATTCATGCTAAGGCAAAAATTCAAATTCTATGCTTATTCCATAACTATCATGCTTAATTAGACAAAATATTTCGGGGGCCAACATTGAACCTCTGAGTCTTTTGCAAAAAAGAGTGATCCAACAGAAAGGGACAACAATTGAGCAAGTGCTAGTTCAGTGGGTGAATCTGAGTCCTACCGAAACTAGTTGGGAAGACTTAACCTTCCTTTGTTCTCAGTTTCCTCGTCTTGGCCTTGAGGACAAGGCCAAGTTGATAGGAGAGGGTAATATTATGGATTCTGTTATGGATTCAAAGGAGAATAAAGAGTGATACGTGGTAGAGCACATGTGGGTATACACAAGACAGACACGTGAGAGAAAATTGCAGAAAGAATCTCTGGCAAGTAGAATATTATGCGGGCCTTTATGTTGAGAATTAGTTGGCAATTGGTTTCAGCAATCTGTTTTGAATTTGTAATAAAACTAGGATGTCGTTTTACAAAAGACATTATTCATAATCAAAATACAAATTCCCTCTCTTTTTTCTCTCTCTTCTTCTTCTTTTCTCTTCCCTGTTCTTCGACCTCTCTTCTACTTCTGTTTCAATTCGACTCTAATTCCTTTCCCCTCAGACTCTCTATTTCTTGTTATATAGTCAAGGAACGTTACATCTTCGTTGATCTTATTAACTACTGGTGCTCCATTCACCAGATTCAACAGTTTTAAAGAACTTGAACTAGAACAAGAACCCATTACACACAACCATAAACTTGTCAAAATCTGAGCCACAACAATCATTTTGCATTCTTCAGGAAGTTTAAGAGTAGACCCCTAAAAGGTAGGGCCTGGGCAGGTGCCTTGCCCGCCTTGCCCAGAGGCGGGCACTGTTATTGAACTTCCTTATACCTGACCTATCAGTAGGATTTTTACCAAAATTTTGTTATACTACAATTAGATAGAAATTCGATGTAAAAAATCCACAAAATTGTATTTAAACAATTTATCTAAGTGTAATTGTAAAAAGATTGAAAAGAGTGAGGGTTAAAGAAGTATATAAAAATGTGCAATTTTTGCTTGATCTAATGAAATTTAAGAATGAATTTGACTCAAAATAATCGAATTTTTAACTGAATTGAAATATTTTAATATAATTTTTAGCTTTATTTGAACCTAATTTTACTTTAAAATGAAATTTTAAATTAAAAAAAGCCTCAACCTAAACCATTAAATTTTTAGTCCAAGTCAGACCTAAAGGCCTGAACCCAATCCAACATAATGCCCAGCCTCTCAGCATTGTATTCCGACAGCCTAATTTATAGAACACCTACCTACCTCTCCATTGTCTTATTTGAGTTATTTCAAACAAATAATTATTCAAAATCTGAATTTTGTGATATTTATTTATTAAAATAACATAAGAAATCTTTTAATTTAATTAAAAAATTTAAAATTAAACATTAAGGCGCGATAATTTTGAGACGGTAAGAATTGGAGGGAGAAGAAGGGGAATTAAAAGAACCATCGGTTTGCCTTTTCAAATTTCTTCTCTCTTTTTTTTTGGTCTCTTCTCTTTCTCTTTCCCTTTCAGCTTTTTGTTTTGGCTTCTCTTCTCCGACTTTTTTTTTTTTTTAATTTTTCTTTAATTTAAGCTCGCCCTCTCTCTCTATATCTTCTGTACAAGGACGGAGACGGACAAAGAAATCGTCCATGTCGAGAAGGTAATCGTCTTCTTATCCTTTTTTTTTTAATTTCTTGTATTATCTCTGCTTTTTTTTTGTTTTTTAATGCTGATGATTGGGTACGGGATTCAAAGCTTGATTGGATATCTTCACATCATGATGAGCTTGAAAGTAAAGATTGATTGGTTGATTGTTTGTTTGTTTTAATCATAAGTTTTTTTTATTTCCTTTTATGGAAAAAGGGAGGTTGGCGCTGAGGAGAGGAGGAGCTATAATAATCACGGAGATGAGGAATCGTGTTATTTTCAGCGATTCTTTCTTTGTTCTAATTATTTGTGTTGCTTGTCAAATTTAAGAACAAGCTTCATGGCTCTTAATTTCCTTTTTTTCTCTCAATTTTCGTTTGTTACTGTAAAATTGGGTTTTCGTTCTTGAATCGCATATGCTTGGGTTAACAATTTTGATATATTCATATGTTCCCAAAGCCTAAAGACTTCTTGAATTTTCATTCTAATTATATGGTGTGGACTTCTTCAGGGTTCTTTGCAAGTTCTTTGCTCATGGAGCATGTCTGAAAGGGGAATATTGTGATTTTTCACACGACTGGAAAGATCCCCCCAATAACGTAAGAAATGGTAGTTCTGCTTTGGTTTTTATGTCCGTCTTGCTTACTATTCAGCAATGTCAGGATTTTAGTACACTTGTTTTTCTCTGTTCATCACCACAGATTTGCAGCTACTACCAAAAAGGAATTTGCGTTTACGGTAGCCGATGTAGGTACGAGCATGTCAAACCTTCTAGGCCGGATACTTTTGCATCATCTTCATCCACAAGATCGAATTCTGGTCCTCTAGCTCATCGTTCAAGGACTGGGTTGAATGGTTCAGAGTTTAACGATTCAAATGGGCGTTTTGTTCCTCGTGCAAAGCCAGCATGGAAGTTGAAGTGTGGAAATAATGATCTATTAGAAGATTATGATGTTATAGAGCCTAAGAATGATAAGCCAGAAGATCGTCCTCTCTGTTCACTTGCTGCTGCTGGCACTTGCCCTCATGGAGAAGATTGTCCTGATGTTCATGGTAACATTTGCCCAGCTTGCGGAAAACACTGCTTGCATCCTTTCAGACCTGAGGAAAGTGAAGAGCATCTCAAAATGTGTGAAAAGAAGCAAAAGAACATTGAGGCATTGAAGCGTAGTGAAGAAATAGAGTGCAATGTATGCCTGGATCGTGTACTCTCGAAGACTTCACCTGCTGAACGTAAATTTGGGTTGCTTTCAGAATGCGATCACCCATTCTGCATATCTTGTATTCGAAATTGGCGTAATAGTTCCCCATCTTCTGGTATGGATGTTAGTAATACAGTCAAGGCCTGTCCAACATGTCGCAAGATATCATACTTTGTTGTTCCAAGTGTCGTTTGGTACTCCTCTAAAGAAGAAAAACAGGAAATCATTGATAACTACAAAGCAAAACTCAGGTAACTTTGTGCCAGTTTTTTCTATTTTGCTTGATCTTCAACTTGATTCCTGTGCTATGTAGGAAGATGTGATTATTTGATTATTGATATGGAGAAAATTATTGTTGAATGACATTAGCATAATGTTGGTAATTCACCATTTTAATGATTGACGTGAGACTTTGATTACTGTGACCATTTCCTAAAATATGTTTCTTGTCATGGTAAAACTAACTGGATTGTTTTTTAATTGTTGCAGCTCGATTGATTGCAAGCACTTCAATTTTGGTAATGGGAACTGCCCATTTGGGACAAGTTGTTTTTACAAGGTATCATCAGCTCAACTCTTCCTGCTGCAGTTTTCTGTGTAATTTGTACTCTTCTTTGTCCAAAAAGGCTGCCTGGGCTGTAGTTTTAGTGTTTGATTTCATATTTATAGAAGTTGAAGCAATTTATAAAGATGGTCACTATTCATCAACTTGCCCCTGGGTAATCTTGGTTTTTGCTTAAGTTTACAATTTATAGCCAATTTCTATTTGTAGCAGCTACTTTCTTTCTTTTGAATTCTGTTGGACCATGCATAATCTCAGCTAATGTTCCTTTAGAGAATCTATATGAATTGTAGGCTTAGATACTATGTGTTAAATAGTTTATTTCGCTTTTGTGTCTGTTTAATACCACTTGTCTTTTTTACATTTGGCTTCTGACATCATAAACTGTCAAACCTGTGCCAGCACATTGCAACTGAACAAATTACGTTATTTAGACTCCTTGGGACCAAGGGAAATCTAAATATTTAATTTTATTTCAATCACACCATTGGGTTCTTTACAACAATTCTGTCTGTCTGGTGTGCTAAAACCTCATATTCTGCAAGTACCTTTCTTGTAGGGTTTTAGGAATGAACATAGAGATCTATGAACTGAATCTATTGTCAGTTTGTTGCAATGTTGATTTATTCAAGAGTCAAACTGGTCTCTGTAAGCAGTTTTCAATCTACGTATGTTTTGCGATTATGTTCATTGACTTTCATCATGGAGTGGGTAGCATTTTGGCTCCTTTAATGGATGGACTCTTGTGTTGTCTTCCAGCATACTGTGAAGCCAGGATCATACACTTGGAAATATCAGCGACCACCTCCACGTAGGCAGCGTCCACGAAGATCCAATGTTGTGGATATGGATGCATTATATGATGTATTCGAGCACTTAATTGGTGAAGATGAACTGGGCTTTGATGCTGATGATTTAACAACCATGGATATGGCCTTAGGATTTATGCTGATGAGTATGGATTCAAGTGACTTATCCAGTGATGAGGAGAATGATTAGGATAAGGATTTTTCCTCGGGTTATTATGTTTAGCCATATGTGGTGGCACATATTTCTTTTGCCCCTTGGACTTGGGAATCATTTTGGCTTCATGGAAGCTCAACTATTTAAGGATCTGGGACATGGTTTTCAAAACAATTGTTACTTAAGTTTTATTATTATCTCAGTTGGGCTGAATGATATTCAGGTTTCTTTGTGAAAATTTTGGTCACTGTGCAGTGTTTAAGTAGTTGTCTGTTTACTGAGAATTCCTTATGCTACTTTCTCTATGTGCTTATGCCCACACATGCACAGTGAAGTTTTCCGTACGTTGGTAATATCAAGCAAGATATTCTTTTACAAAACAAATTTCAAGCTTCATTCATCTGGAGACCTTCTCTTCTCCCTTACTAATGTTGTAAAGCAGTGATCCGTGAAGGATAACAAAAACGAGTTAAATTCCCAAGTTATATGTTGCAAAGATGAGCTATTTTTGATGATAGATTGCCCTCATCGGTAGACTTGTTCGTTCAACTCTGTGATTTATAATGAATTGTCATTTTGTTCTAGTGTTCATCACACTTTCACACTTCAATAAGGATCAGTGTGAAGCATTTGAAGATTTGTGATAAGTGTGCTCAAACTTTGCAGCATGTGTGTTATGGTGGTCATTTGGCAGAGGTGGTTGAAAGTCATCTTATAGTTGATGGAAATATCATGATAGCTAAAGATACCAGGTTTGTGCCAGCTGTCTATTATAAAATAAGGTATTTCTAATACTTTTTTCATCTATGCATACAATCTATTGTTCAGCAAGTACACGGTGTTTGTAGGCTGTCTGCGTTTGTTGGTCCAAATTGGGTGAATAATACTGTTATGTTTTTCCAAATTGCAAATATAAATTTTTGGCTGATTTGGATGTATGAATCAGGCTCAGCGTCACCTTTGGCTTAATCTTGGCCATCAAATGCGCTATGTTAGTGTAATTTTATAATCGAAATTTCTGTTTGGTATGTGTGTGCATGTCTATTTGTTCGAATGTCTTGAAATATGAACTGTGTGGCAAATAAATATTGTCTTTGACTTGTGCCAAATTCCAGCCATCTGGAAGCCGGTGGACATTGAGCACCATTTAAGTTAGGATGGTTTAGAGTCTTCTACTGCAGAACTTTGATTGCTTCAAGTATTTGCTTTAGTGGTGAATAAGTATTTTTTAGGTTATTGGACCACATGACCCTTTTTTGTTATTGCCTATTCGAAGTACTTGTCCCAGGCTCCAAACACTGATATCTTTAATCTCTCCAAATTGTCCAAGCATTCAATAGTTTTGCTCTAGTGTAATTCTTGCGACCTATTTTTTTATGTTCATTTCTTCCATTGATGGGATTTGGCAGAGACATTTTTGAAATTGTTGATCTGCATTTTGTCATTTCCCCTGGAGTTGTTTAGCGAGGAAGTTGTTTGAGTTTCCACCTTTTTTTGTTGTTTATCTAGGATGTCACTTTTTATTGTCTGCCAAGAACTTCCTTCCACAATGTTTACCGGTGTATGTTTAAAACAATGGTCTTCCTTATATATTTTATTGAAGATACTTTGCCAAGTGCAGGATATATTACTGAAATGGCTTCAATCATTAGTAAGATTGGTCTAAGCACTTGATCATATAGTAAACAGGATCTCCTTTTTTTAACTCGAGTAAACATATGGAAAAGCAGGCAAATTTGGAAATAATGGATTAGTTATATACATGCAAGGAATACAAGTTAGAACTATGTATTCTTGAGAAAACTTGTGTGGTGGGGTTGAAAAGAGTGAGAATAACTATATACTTTGGTTTTCTATTCATACCAACCTTTTGAACCATTGACATGATTTAGATTAGATCATTACTGTTCTTGTTATGTTTGTACGTACTAATTGGGATTGAATGATTACATATTGGCCTAGCCTGTATCTAACTGAGGTATATAACATCTCAGGACTGAACTTTTTTAACATATTGGTTGCTTGTACTTATTGGGGCTGCATTAGGGATTTGAATCAAGATTTTCAAATTTGGAAAAGTTCGATCTTACCAATAGAATCACTAGAAATTTTTTTATTATAGATAATGTGAGTGTAAGTTGTTTTTAAGTAAAATAAAATGGAGTTGAAATGAAGGGAGAAAAAAGATAATCATGAAAGATGGTCACTCCCCTTCAAACGTACAAAACAGTAGTCGGTGTCAAAGACTGCATAGCACGTTTAATGCCTAAATAGCACCACAATACACTTCTAATACCATTTAATTATAACCGATAAGATGTGGAATCCTACATTATTGTAAAGACCGAACCTGACCATACGCAGCTTCCAGGAAGCTGCGTAAGCCGCTTTGATTGGGTAAGCACTCTTGTTGACTTGTGGAAAAAAAAAAAAAAAAGACAGCAGGTCTAGTATATTGAATTGTACAAGTTTATAGGAAATATGTAGCATAAGGGTGTTTCTCTGAATTTTTAGTTACAAATACTACACAAAGAAGTATCAGAGTGTCCAGGTGTTGAAGTGTTGTTCCTATTTATTCCCTACATTTTGTTTCTTGAGTGTTGGTTCTCCTGAGATTTTGGATTTTGTTGAGTTGTTCTCCTGAGATATTGGATTTTGGTGAGTTGATTTTTAGGATTTTGAACGATGATCTTTGCGGTAATCCTGGTGAGTTTCATCTTCTACGTTTGCTTCATGTGTGTATTTCTCCTGTTTTCAACGAAGATGGTGTTCCTACTTCTTTGCCTTTTCGGGCCAAGGTTCTGCAGGCTTGTGTTTCTGTTCCTATGTTTTTCATTTTTCTGGCTCATCATCTCGGTTCAAAAGGAGAACAAATCCAACCACGTGATCCTGTAATCCCCAAGTAAATCAAGCGTGTGATTTCTCCTCAGGTGAGTGGACTGGGAAGAGCTACATGTTTTTCATTTGCCTCAACCATCAAGGTAGATGTTGTCTATTCCAGTGGATGCAATGTGAAACGCCAGAAGAGTGAACAATCCATGGCGGTCGGTCCAAAAGTGGTCTGTTATTTTCTTCTCAGGACGGCTAATGTATAGTTTTTGATGTTTACTTTTATCATCTTTGTTCGTAATCTACCAAACAAAACAGAAACACTGGCTCCTGGATTTGGGTTTAGAATCCAAAAACATCTCATTTTTCGTTTCTCTATCAGATAAGAAATTTTAATCAAATAGTCGAAGGACAAAGAGTTGATTATGTAAATGTGAAATACTTTTTTTTTTTTAAATAGAGGAATTTGTAGTTGTTATTTTTTATATACAAATTGGATAAATCTCCAAATTGATGCAATAGTCTACAAATTACGTCAATCAGGTACGTCGTATTAGGCAAGTTTTATATGACAAGTTCGACCTAGAAAGTGTAGATAGGAAGATTCGAACACATGACCTTTTTTCTCTATACTCTCCCATTTCACTGACTCGACGACCTTATGGGCATACATACATTATAGATGTATGTGTGAATAACAAAAACTACCAAAAAAGATCAAATTAGTTTTCCATAATAAACTGATTATTAATGCCTGACTAAAGTAAGCATGGCTAAGCTAGTGTTGAGTAAATGAAGTGTCTTCGAAAGAATCGCATTCACATCCACACGTGTTCTTTACAATCCCAAGCTTAGCTAATTTATTATTAATTTTAATCAGAATTAAAAACTATAAAATAAACTACATGACGATTTGGGTAAAATAAATAAATTAATTTGAATATAATTTAAAATTTAAGATGAATCATTACGGTAATGATATTTGATTAATTTATATATAATATTTTTATTATTTTAACAAAATTTAAAAATAAAATTTAAAACTTTTTTATATTATACTTTCATTATTTTTAACTGCAATTTAAAATATGACAATTTTAAAAATTTTAAGATATAGAACTCTTAATAGATTTTAAGAAAATTTCATAATTATAAAAATTTTAAAAACATTTTTATAATTTTAAATTTTGATTTAAATTATATACAATCGAATAAACAATACATTAAATTCCAGTTAAAATTTTAAATTCAAATAGTTAATTAAATTTTATTTAAATTAATAACTTAAAATAATTATTGAATTTAATTAGTTTGAATATATATATATATATACAGAAAATTAAAAGATGATAATTTTAAAATTTGTGGAAAATTTTTGAAACCAAAAGTTCATGTTTTTTACCCGAAGCAAGACAAAGAACCGTACCCACCCACCGGCTTATGGTTCGTTTGTGATTTGACTGGCAAAAGAGAGTTAGGCTAACGGCTACACAACACAACCCAACCGACAAAAGGACAGACAGTAACGTTCACATTTGCAGTAATTTGTACGTATTGAATTCAAAGATAGCCGTTTTCTTTGCTTCTACAAGTTTCTTTCCAGCTGTCCACAGTCCACACACGCTTTTTTAGTTCACCAACATGAATCCAATCTCTCTATATATATATATATGCCACAATTAACATACGCACCTTCATTCGCATCCATCTCTTGTAAGTTGTGCTCTTACATCTACAAGTCTCTTCTTCATCTTCAGTACCGACAGTTATTTCTTTTTGATCGTACCAATGGCATCCGAGAAGTGCATTTGCGTTGCGGTAGTATCATTCATGATGATGATGATGATCGCGCTCTCCTCCATCGCTACTGTTTCAGCACAAGATTTGGGTGATTTCGCGCCATCGCCTGCTCCTTCCATGGACAAGGGAGCTGCTGCGGCTTCTTCTTCGTATTCAGTGGCAGGGATGGTCGTTTGCTCCTCCGTTCTTCTCTCGTTGATGCGTCTTCTCAATCACTAAATTAAATCATCAGATGCATTTCTTCATTTGTTGTGGTGTGTGAGGATTGGATTCTGGATTTTTTATCTCTGAGATCTTGGGTTGAGAGAATAGAGATTGAGAGTGAGAGTGAGAGAGAGAGATTACTCATTATATTATTGATTTTGTTGCATATATATATATATATATACACATTTATATAATAATAATATTATTATTATTATTTCACATTTATACTCAATTTATGGATTTTGTTGAGTTCATATGTTTGTCTCTTATTATTAAATCATTTGGGTAACATAATTAGTTACCGTAAATATTAACCAACAATTAATTTAATTGTGTAATTATAATGGAATCCATAATTATTAAGACAACTAAGAAACACATGGACTAGATGAAGCTATTTAGCTTTTTATCATGTGAGAGATGACCAACCATATATTACTATTTATGAAATGTAACCAATTATAGCCGTCCGTTTCATTTTATTTAATAATTATTTATCAAACGTAAGACCCGCTCCAACCAAAGACCCAATCAAATCGAGCCACAACAACTAAAAATAAGAGTGGCCGTACCTTATAAATACCCTCTTCCCACCTCCCTTGTTTCTCAGGCTGCCTCCAAACTCAACTGACTCGAAGAAGCGGTTTGAATTTGAACCAAAAGCATTCTTCGTACTTTTCAGAAGAAAAAAGAGAAATGGAGATGAAGAAGAAGGTAGCTGTCGCCGTCCTCTTCGCCGCCGCCTCCGTGAGTGCAGTGGTGGCTCAAGAGCCAGCTCCTGCTCCCGCACCAACTAGCGGTGCCTCTGCCTCCAACCTCGTTGGTTCTCTGCTCGGGGCTTCTCTTGCGTCATTCATTGCTCTCTGCTTCCAATAAATTCGAAAAAAAAAAGAAAAGAAAAAAGTTGAGATTAAGAGCTTCAAAAGAGGCAACAACACACCCACTCATTCATCATTTGGTGTTCCTTTATGTTTCACGCTTCTGTTATATGTACTTCGTAATGCTATGAACATTATCATATCTTCTTTTGGAGTTCATTTCTCTTTCCCACTTCTCATTTATATCTTCTACTATCATTTAATTCTTATGCTATAATTCACTCCCTTCTCCTTCCTACACGAAACGATTTCTCTGTTATATTTCAGTTATTGAGTTAAAATTAACTTCTTTCTTGACTTATAAATAAACAAATACCGTATAAAATAAAATTTTAGTTTTAGTTTTATTTTTAAATAAAATAACAAATTTAAAAGTGTCCAATTTTTTTAATATTTTAATTTAATGACTAATTTTTAAATCACATATAATTGAAATCAAAATAATATGTTTACTCATATAACTTACGAGATTAAATTTTTATTGACATTTAATTGATACTCCACAAAAGCAAAATTAAGTTTTTAATCTAATTTATACAATTTTTCAAAATTAATTACTAAATTAAAAATATCTTAACAAATAAACACAATTTAATTTTATTATCCCTTTTTTTTCCATATCTCAATAACGGATACCCTTTTAACATATTGAATAGGATTCTTTGATGATATACAAAATTCAGCCTTCAACGAAAAATGGGACTTCAAATACACGGATCCATAGCCCCTTCTCTTCTTTGTATTCCATCCCAATAGCTTCTTTGGCGCAAAGAACTTAAAATAGAGGGGATAAAATCCTCTATACTTACTGGTCAGTACTAACTTTGTTCCAAACGATCTCATCCATATATTTCTACGAGTCTCACGTATTTATGTGAATGAGATCGCATAAAACAGAATTGGTACAAAGTACAGAAGATTTCGTTCCGAAACAGAGTACTTAGATCCAACAAATACAACCCAAGATTTCTAATCTCATAGTAAACCATTGTATTAAGTGTTGAAACTAAGGGCCAAAGGTTGTAAAATATATATATATAGGCTAAGGTAAACACCCCCCAAAAGCATTAAATCAAAATGGAATACCATCATCTCGTCCATCCTACGCACAAAATTTGATCTAGTATGTATATACCAGCCTCGCGGGTCGAACAACTATTCTTTTCTGCATACCCTACAAAACCCAAATATTTCCAAAAGAAAAAGCCTGCTTTTGCTAATCATGTCTCCATCCATCACCACCAATTTTCAAAATATCCCTTCAGAGAAAAAGAGATTAACTGCTTGCTGGATCCTATGCTGTCTACGACGAGAAGCATTTGATGTCAAGATTCAGACATTCCGGAGCAATGATTAACCAGAGAGATTTAGAGCAAAAGAAAAGAGAAAACATTTGTTGAATTATGCGGTACCCGAATTCATATCTGGCTTAGGCTCTGTTCGGACATAGGTAAGACTGCGTGTAGTAGGGGAAATAATATTATTCACAGAACCCGAACTACCACTATCGGCAGTGGTGGGTTGGGCATCTCGCTTCCACTGCAAACTTCGGGCTCCAGGTTTCAGAGGAAGGCGAGGTCTAAACTGACCAGACATGCCCCTAGGGAAAGGAACTCTACCGAACCTAGCTGTTACAAATGGAGAGCCACGGGCAACACGAGGCCATGTCATCGAAGGGGCAGCTTCTTGATTTGTTGAGCTTCTCTTCACAATCTACAAAAGGAAAATGATGGTCATATCATAATCCATGTGGCCATGTCATATGTAAAGGAAAGAAACCAAAGTACATGTAAGATCCACAAAGTGTCCACTAAATTATCATTTTTTAACCCACAGAAAGGACACTATTTTTGATATGTGCATCTTGAATTATATGAAGAAAGACCCTCAAAGTTGAGGCGCCATTGAATATAATTCGGTCATTTAGCATCTAAAGATTACCTTTAGAATTCTTGACATAAAAGAGGTGCCATCAAGAGATAATGCATTATCAGCTGCCTCTTTGCGCATGAACTCCACATAAGCTGACCTGCATCCAGGTTACCACTTAGTATACAAGATGATTAACGGGAAAAGAATGGAAAAAAGGAAAAATAAGAAAAGAATATAAGATGCTTCACCCTTTTGGTTGTCCTGTTGCTGCATCAGTAACAATAACCACCTTGAGGACTTCTCCAAATTTATTGAAATGCCGAGAGAGACTATCCTTGGTAGCAGCAAAATTGACCTGCATAGAGGACAAGGGGAAATCAACAGAGAAAGAGATCATCTTTTCAAAACTACTAGTCCATGAGTGAAGGTAATTACATTGCTAATAAAAATAGTTCGTGAGTCAGCATCCTCCAAGGGCCGACCAGCAGTAAAAGAACCTGATAAGATCACACGCGCAACAGAAAAAACATATTATCAATCTGCTCAACATTAATAGCAAGATTAGAATAGGAAGAGACTGGGAAAAGAAATCAAAATATCATGCCATCTAAAAGCTCAAAATGAAATTATCACAAACTAAATGACAAAACTTTTCTCTTTTCCTCGTAGCATTGAAGGCCAAAAAAAACAAAAAAGCAATATGCACCTGGCACAGATGGTTCGATCTTTTGGGATTTTGTCTCAGTTCCAGTGGCAATTTTTACCTGACAATCATTAATGCCATATCATCAAAATTTAGCCTTAAATATGAAAAAAGGTGGCACGAGCAAGTAACAAAATGAATGAAGCTCAAAACAAACAAGACCATCTTACATTTCCATTACGGATCATTACAGGGTCGTTATTTCCCTTCACAAGTCGTGTCCCAGATTTCCCAAGTTCTACTTCAGCACCAAGGAAAGAGTTTTGATTATCCACATCTGCAACCCGCCTCGATTCCATATAACGAGGCTGTCTCCAAGAATTTACATCCGCAGAACTGTTTACTAATTTCCCAGAGGTGCTTACAGCCGAGCTTAGCTGACTCTGATTCTTACTCTGAGAAACTTGCAAACCGCCAGGAAGTTTCTTATTTGCACCATGATGCAGCATAACCGAATTCTCATTTATGTTTCCGCCATATGCAACCACTTGTGAAATGTTTGTAGGCCTGTGGCCTATAGCATTGTCATCATCATAGCCTTCATTATCTGAAAATGAATCAGAAGTTAAACTAGTTCCACTTCCTCCAATATTTCTTTCCCCCACATTCCCTACATAATCACCTCTTTGGGAATAATTTGAAAAGGTATCTTCTGGAATTTCGTGCAATTCTTCATACTCTTCATCATCAATAGAACCATCTCTTAATCCATCAACTAGTTCAAAGTTCTCTAAAACGTCTGCATTATGGCCAAGTCGGTCAAACACACTTCCTTTCGGTTTGGATTTCATAACATCTTCAGCAGCCTCTTGCACTGCTTTATTGACAGTAGCCAATGCATTTGGAACTCTTGCAATAGATGAAATTCTCCTAGGATGATCCACCAATGATGATTCATCAGCAGAAGTGGACACCACAGATCGAAGACGCTTTACTGGAGACTTTTTTGCTGAACCAGATGACTTCAAAGTTCCTACAGCATCTCGTACTGCAAACTGAAGTAGTCGTCGGGGAGCATTGATAGTTGCTTGAGACACTTCCTCCCTCTGCAGAAAAATTCAGATAGCAATTGTAATGTGAAGTACTTTGCACGCATACATTTGGTTAGCTACAGCCAGGACATGCAGTTACATCTAATGGTAGCACAAAGAAAGAGTAGATGTACGGCAGTATATTTCAGAATTCGAAATGCCTTAAGCTGCCATATCATAGCATAGAGTAGTTAGCAGGAAAGAACATGGTTCTCTACAATGTTAAGACTTAAAGAGTTACCTTAATATGCTGTCGCTCCTCATGCCGCCTCCTTTTCCTATGTTCTTTGGGTGGTGGAGATGCGGATCTTTCAGTTTGATTAACCTTATGGTGACTTTGTGCCTCCGCATGGCTATTGTCAAAATCATGGTTCCAAAGTGGCTGCTGCTGATTTCTATCTCTCAACAATCCTTTCCAATCTTTTTTGTGCCGCTTTCTGGATAAAGTATCTGACTTCCCTTTTTCCAATTTGAAATCCATACTTTGAGATTCACTTTTCCCAGGCTGATATTCCACAGTGGTTTTTGTTTTAAGTGTTTCATCTCGATTAGACTCCAGAGGGTGGACATATTCGTCCAAATTAGAAGCAAGGTGATCCCACAGCCTGTTTGAACGATAAACAGCATATAAGATCCTTGCACATGATATTAAACCAAACATGGCCACTTATCCCTAAAAGCAAAACTGCTCAACAGTCAAATTAAGAAGCAAATTACCAAGACACAAAAGATTCGGTATCGTCTCCCAAGAAAACATCTAATTCATTCTTCGCCTCATCTTTACGCCTGCCGTTTCTCAGCAACACTATCACATATTCCTTGCAATTCAAATGAGAGGTTAAAAAATTTTAGTTGCCAAATCTCATAAAAGAATAAATGCATAATGTCAATACATCACTTCCTCAACAAACCCCAAATAACAAAACCCGTACAAGAAAGTAAATAACGGAAACAAGAGAACATTGCATTCTTTTCCATCCGAAGAACCCCTTAAGCAATTATTAGGTACAGCATGAACAACCAGCAAATGGAATATCCTTAATCAACAAAGAGATACTGTATTTTTTTATCAAGGAAAATCGGAATACACTCATCTTTGGGTTCAGCCACGCCTCACCAACGATATAAGGGTGCGAATAAAGTCACGACTCGTCCGTACTGATGCAAATTTGCATATAATAAAATTCCACGAAAATGATATTACGCTAGCCAGACAAGTGCATTCGTGCCAAACAGAGCGTGAACAATATTGTTTAATTTATATAAACAAAGAAAGAAAGAATCCAGACAATGTTCACCACAACAGCATTTCTAATGTAGGTTTCTTCATACAAAAAGTAGCGATACGAATGAGCAAGATACGAACCACAAGAGTGTGATCAGTGTAATCGCCCATGAACTCCTTGAGCTTATCCATCACTCTATCTCTTAACTGAGCAACTCCGTCTGCACTGAAATTCACCTTAAATGTTCTCTCCTCCACGCTCCCCATCTCTAAGCTCTCTTCTATAACCCTAGGGTTTGGGTTAAGAGCCGATTATAGAAACAACTTAGCTTAGCTCAGCTAAGATTTGTCATGAAAGGATAGGGATTGAGATTTGGGTGACTTTGGGGATTCATGGAAGGAAACCCCTTCTTCCAGAGTTAGGAATGGTGAAACCAAATTTATATTTAACTCCCAAAAGACAAAATTGGGCCAACACCATGTTATCGAACCCAATTCAGAGCAAAGTCCAACGTCCACTTAGCCCAATAACCACTTTTTCATTCCCTCCTTTTTTTTTATCTTTTTTAGTATTTTAAACCATGAGATATTTCCAACATGTTATTAATTTTCTTATATTATAAATAGGGATGACCATGAGCCAATTTTTTAAAAATAAAAGTATAAAATAATATCTTTTTTAATTAAGTATGAGTCTAGATTATTCAAGCTCAAACCTATCTCAGACACAATTCTTCTAAACAAAATAATGTCATTTTACTTAAAAAATTAAACTTCAAATCAATCTGTGTAACATATGGATTGACATATTAAAAACACGTAAATTTAGAACATCAAAATGTAATCTAGAACATCGAAATGTATGATCTTAACTTCGGGTCAAACCAGAATTGTCATTAAGCCTCTCTCTTTCAGCAGATCTTGAGTTCGAGTTACGCAAAAGGATGGGAAATGAGAAGTTTTCTTATTGATGATCCTCTAGTTCTCTGAGAAAGCTCCTTAATCAGATCAATTATGGATGCCTCGCTTCCAGTGACAATGTAGAAGTTGAAACTATTAGGAAACTTCAGGGCTGCTGGGAACTTAATACTGAGCAGGGCTAGCGATCAATCAGCAGTTGACCAATCAAACATGTGACGACTTTTTGTGCACAAAAGTGTACAGGTTACGTAAGAACCTGAAGGATCTTAGAGTTCTAAATTTCTATTCTCTAAAGTTTTTGAAGTGGGGTCTTAGAAGCTTAAGATTAGTTCGACTAAATTAGAATACCTAATATAAAAAAAAAAAGAATTGCCATTCCTCGAAGAATCAGAAGCCAAGTTGCAGGAAGGTAGGAGGGACCGATTTGGCTGGCCCACATCGTCTGAGGATGTTGACATCGGTCTGCGGATGTGGCCAGTGGTGGTATATCACGTGTGGGTGAGATGTATGGCGAACTATACTTTCCAATAAAGCGATGGGTTTCCGGAGAGAGAATCAGGACCGTTGGTTGAAGCCGCACAGATCGGGAGGACCCACCCACGACCGTCCAAACCTTTTTGTTAGCGTTTATTAGCCGCGTACAGTTCTGCAAGTGGGCGATAATGGATAGCTGCTGACATGGATTCCAATTTGGCCTTCTACTTGGACACTTTTCGTCGCAATTTTTTGTATTCATTACTCAATTGTAAATATTAAAAATACATAGTTATTTTGGAGTGTATTAAAAATATTATTATTATAAAATCAAAATCAAATTAATCATATATCATTTAATTTAATTGTGTATGTATTTTAATTTTTGATACTTTAAATTTATTTTTCTTAAAATCTTTATTTATTTAAATAATTAATTAATTCTAACCCATAAAATTTTGAATGTTTTGAAGATTTGTGAAGATTTTAAAAATAGAAAATTTAAAAATTATGTATAATTAAAATAAAAATTCAAAAATTGACTTTTAATTAACAAAAATACAAATAATAACATCAATCAAGTCCGTTCTTAATATTTTATACGCAATAAAGTCAAAAAAGTCTTATTTTATCTAGACAAATAAAAAAGATCGAGTTTAAAATATTATATATTATGCATGTTATGGTTGAATGAATTGAATAAGAAATGAAATTGCTTAAATACTATTAAGTCTATAAATTAGCGTGTACTTTTTTTTCCACCCGTAAGTTTGAAAAGAATTAAAAGAAAGTTGTGTTGAATCTATTACGAGACAAGAATTATATAGAGGATTTCGAACGATTTGAAAGTGGATGTGCCGATTTTGACCTTTACTTTTTCTTGAGTCAAACTGTAATTACTGGTCAATTTTTGGTCAAATTCTTGAGAAAAAATATAGAAAATTTTAAAAATACCTTTAATTAATTGAATGAGTATAAAAAAAAAACAAATGATTGAATATTGAAAACGTGCTAGAATTAGGAGGGGTTACGCAAATAAATTTCAACATGTTGTGTTTATTAGACTGAATCAACTCCGCCCCTAATCACATCTTACGCGTTTGCATTCGTCAGGTTCCACAATGTATGAAGGTTGTGGAGGCGCGTGCATGCGTCAGCTGACGGCACTTAAGAGAATGCGGCACACGTGTTTTCCACGCCAACGGCGAGAGAGTGAAAGGCGATGCGGAGAGGACTGAGGAGGAGAGGGGAGCCTGGGAGGGAGGTCAGACTTGGGCGGCCCCGTAGCTTCCTAGTCACCGTAACCAGCAAGTGGGGCACTCTGATTGATGTTGTCAAATTCCACAATTGCCCCT
>JANZXR010000004.1:134229-156678 GCA_027575705.1 Erythroxylum echinodendron
TGATCTGATCGCAGTAGTTTTACGTAAAGAAGTTGTCAATTTCAATCAGCCAATGTCTTGCAAACTTAGGTTAGAATTGCAATTACCATTTTACCAAAAGGTTGTATACTTAATTGTTGAATGCTACGTAGGATCTTGTAAGAGACACATGATTAGCAAAATATACGGAAGATACCTTTTTAATGGGGTCAAGATCGCTTCAATGCTTTCCTTCTTTTGATCGCCTTATCCTATTTTGTGGCAATAATGTTCACAAATCGATACTATCCAACTCGAATGAACATTTCAATTGATTGAATTTTAAATTGGATTCAAATTTAGGAAGATTTGTTTAATTAGATTCAAACGATCATAAGTTAGTTCAACTAAAATTTGAAAATTGTCAGAATTGAACTTGAATACAATCAATGTATTAAAAGTTTAAAAGGGTGTTTGTTTTTATTTTTATTTTTTATTTTTATTTTTAAATTTAGTAAAAAATTTTGATTGTTTGAATTTTTAGCTTCTGTTTTTAATTTTGATTTTTTCCAGTTTTAAAATTATGAAAACATTAAAAGTAATTTTTGTTTCTTATTTCTGTTTTTAATCTGATTTATTATCATTTAATATACTATTTAATTATTTAAATTATATAAATATTATGAATAATTTAATTCAACATTATATATTTAATAAATTAAAATTAATTATCAATAAAAATTATGAATAATTTAATTTTATAATTAAATTATATGTAATTAAATTTTAATAATTATTAATAAATATAATTAAATTTAAAATATATAAATATTCAAATAAAATTTGATTTAATAAGTAAAATATATTGCAAATAAATATTAATTTTTAAATAAAATCTTAATTTTTAAATTATTTATTTTGTTGAAATAACATAAGAATAAAATAAACATGATATGAGAGATTAAATAAATTTATTTAATTAAAAATAATTTATCTTTAAGTTTTATCTAATATGTAAATGTTATTAGTAATGAAAATATAACTACATTAATATTAATAACTAAATATATTTTTGTTTTCATTTAAAAAATAGAAAAAAATTGGAAAAAATTGAAAATTACAAAAAAAACATAGATAGAACTAAATGACCCTTAAGTTAATTGAGTTTTAAATTTTGTTTAGGTTTAAGAATCTAGCCATAATCTAAAATCAGTCTAACTAATTATTAAAATGATGTTGTTACATAAAAATTATTTTAATTCAACAATTTTAGCTGGATTTGAACTAAAAATAAATAAATTATTATCTATTTAATTAAATCATCAAGCGGTGGAAGCGGCGGTCCCATCAATCCATAAAATAAAGCAAACCGCATTGAATAATTTTTACTAACAGGGATGATATTTCTCTGGTAATAAAGAGGGAAGGAGAAGGGCAAGAATGGAAATTAAGAAAAGTTAGCCAAAACAAGAAAATAATATTGGATACGCGTCTCTATGAGGCCCATATTCCATCGTCATTACCGACCTCTCAATCCCCTCATTACATATCATCCTTCTCCACCACCACCATAACCCACAAACCTCAACCTCCCCCTCCCCTTTCTTCATCATCCACAACCTTTCTAGATTATAAAACAGAAACCTTTCGTTAAAAAGAAAAGCTCGTGTTCATGGCGCAGAAGACGGAGAAGGAAGAGACCGAGTTCAAGGTGCCGGAAACCTTAACCTTGTGCATAAACAACTGCGGGGTTATGGGGAATCCTGCCTTGAACAATATGTGTCAAAAGTGCTTCAGTTCTACGACTAGTACCTCTAACGCCTCTAATACAACGACGACGACGACTAGCGGAATCTTGAAATTCTCATCGCCGAGATCTAGCTTGACTCGCTCGCTGGTGAAAGATCCGCCGCGTGCGGAGAAGGCGACGGGAGATGAGACGGCGAAGAGGGAGGTGAATCGGTGCTCTGGATGTCGGAGAAAGGTCGGGTTGACCGGATTCCGATGTCGATGTGGGGAACTCTTCTGCTGGGAACACAGGTACTCTGACCGGCACGATTGTAGTTACGATTACAAGGCTGCAGGCCGCGAAGCCATAGCGAGGGAGAATCCCGTCGTCAAAGCTGCCAAGATCGTCAAAGTTTGAAGCAAAAGAAAACCAAAAAATTAATCTAGAAGTTTCATGGGATAGATCGATGCTCTCGATCTGATCGTTCTCTTTTCTCTCTTTTAACAGAGGTGTAGAAGATGATTGTTTGGAGGAGAGAAAAGAGATCTACGAGTCATCATCAACCAGACAAATTGAAGATCAAGATCAAATTCCTTCCTGTTTGGAACAAATCTAATAGATTTTTGTTTCTTTATTCCTCAAAAATCAAAGATTATTGTTACTATTATTACTATTGATGTTATTACTTTGGTGTGTGCGTGTTTGGATGTCCTTAGGAAGAAGAATATGATGCTTGCTTGCTACGCCGATGGCACTTGAATGTAAATTTGAAAACGAGTTCATGAGTTTTATGTCAAATCACTCCACTACATCTCTGTTCTTTCTGTTGCTATAAATCTCACGAGCGCCTGGAAGATATCCGATGAGACACATGATAAGACCTTAGGAGTTATCTCCTCCGTCCCATCGAGGTGGCGCGTAGGAGATGGCGGTAAGGAAAAGTTGGCGCCACCTCATATTCTGACTAGTTACGTTGGACGGAACACGGTGTACTATAAATTCATGTCACTTTCTATCTTATATCTTATCGTCTTTAAGACTTTTCATGATTCCAAGTGAACAATCATAAACACTAGTAGCATGCACCGCACTTGTACTAAAAGTGTAACAATAATAAACATTTGTGATATTTTATAATTGAAAAGTCAAAATTTGCATTTTAGGAAATACAAATTCGGAGTTTGGGTCGGCAAAGAAAACCAAATTAGACAGACAAGCTCAAGTATGGCAATGAAAAGTCTCTGAGTTCAAACTCTGAGTCTGAATCCGACCCAAAACTCGGAGTTTGAGGTACATGACTCGAATGCAATCGATCTTGAGGTGGACAAGCCGATTGAACTTTAGGCCTGTCTGGTTATTTTTTTGATTTAAAATGTTAAAATGACATTGTTTTTTTAAACTTTCAGGTCTCAAACTTCGGGACAAACAGCCCAGAGAGCTTGAACTTGGGATGAAAACCGATCAAATCGGACAAGGTTCATTCATTTTGGGCTGAGGACAAGTGTGAAGTTAATTGCCAAGCCTTAATATGACAACTTATCGTCATGCAAATGAAACTATACAGTTTTATCAAATATTTGAACATTCAAACTCCATCGTTCAGTAACCAAATGTCTAGTTTCTAACATGTCAAAAGAAAAAGGAAAGAAATTGGCTGTGCAAAATAAAGCATGACAATGATAAATGAGTACGATAAACCTATGCTTTCTGCAAATGCAATTAAGATATTGCTTCAATGGATAGATGACGGGAGGGAACCGAATTACCAAATCGTTTCCATGGTTGCTTGTTTGAAAGCAATTCTATATTTAGCTACACAAATGACAATAATTATCCCAAATTTAGCATTCATCTGTACTAACATAAGAAAGACGTCAGATTAAGATTAAGATCTTACAGGTTCGACGTATTGTGACAAGTCAGTTGTCTAACTTATAATTGAAACAGAAAACCAGAAAACCATACGATCGGGAATTACGTATGCTGCATAACTAAGATCCATCCGTCTTGGTAAAAGGGTTAGCAATTTCTTCTGTACCATCAGTTGGTGAAACAAGCATTACAGCAGTTCCTCTACACACCTGCAGGTATATGGAAGCATATGATCAATATAAAAGGTTATCGGTGAATGATGGTGAGAATATTTAAAACATACTATTAAGCCAAGGCGTCTGGTTTGATCGGTGGTCTTCATTGGATCATCAGGATCTGCACACAAGTGAAAATCAACTCTAAATACAATCAACTAACCGAATCACTATAATGATCGTGATTGTACAATCAAAGAACAGCATAAGTAGCATATTTTTAAACTCAGGCTAGACTACGAGATGTTTTAAAGTGTTTCAGCAATGCAGCACTACTTGATAGATATACAGAAACTAGATAAAATTCAAACAAATTGCGGGTTAAACTCACTACAAATCCAAGTAAAACAAAAGCTATTTGCGTGTCGCCCATTGTTGGTAAAACAAATACAATCAAGAATGTTCTGTAACATACATCATCGAGCACCATCAACACTAAACTTAATTAGGTCTGCGAGATGAATTACATCTCCTCTCCTCGCCTCTCCTATATATATCCTCGCTCACATAACAAGTTGTGGACTACGAAAATAGCCATGATATCTTTTATAGGTAGAAATACAAGCACGTTCACTATAAATTTTCAGCTCATCTGGAAAGTATTCAGATCCTACAAATGCAAGTTATATGACCAGTAATCCGGCAACCAATAGATGAAAGAACATCGCTTGCAATGTCACCAGAATCCCACAAAGTAATTACCTCTCAAAAATTCAACAGCTTCATCCAGTACAAGGTTTAGCAATTGATCATATCCTTTGAGAGTTCCCGTCACTGAGCCAAAAAGAACATGTCAGAAATCAATATTAAGAGAAATGTTTAATACTTTTGCATCAAAATAAACAAACTTCTGTCAGATGTATACATAGTTAGAAGCAGAAACAAAGGTTTAGATACGATAAACCAGCAAGTTTTGACAAGTAGAGCATTATTCAAGAACAACTGAACAGCAGAAAATGGTAATTAATCAGAAACACACACCTTGCCTACCACCAGTGAGCTTAACTTGGACGCCTTTATCCACGAACCTTGCTAAATCTAACACCGTTTCTTTCCTTCCTGACTAAAATGTGAAAAGAAAAAAAAAAGGAAAAACGAAACCCTAACATCAGGTACCTTAGCAGACATTCAGTCAATAACACATAAGGAGGCAAGTTTAAGCAGGAATCACTTACCATATCAATCTGAAAGCAAATCGCAGCTCCTCTTCCTCTTTTTCTTTCAGAAAGAACCCTAGAAATTCTATCAGAGAAACCACTCTTTCTCTATGAGAGAAAGCTGAAGGGTGTGGGGTTAGCTGCGAGCTCGCGCCTGCCACAGCATTTCACTATCAGAAAAACTACTCTTACCCGTAACCGGACAAAGCCCAATTCTGAAATGGCCCAATTCAGATTCCTTTAGGCCCAATAGTTCCGTAATTTTAAGGGTTATAGACTTTTATTGTGCGTGTATATATATAAATATAGATATAAAAGATTGGCTAGGGTTTTGTTTACCATCAGCGGCCGAGAGCAGAAAAGTTTTTTGGCTGCAACAATGGTGGAGAAGGCGGGCAAAGGAAGGAAGGAGGAGGTTGTTACCAGAGAATACACTATTAACCTACATAAACGCCTCCATGGATGGTACATCTATTTCTGTCTCTATTTTTATCTACACGTCTTCCGTTGTTCATTGATACTAGTAGATATCGATGCGGATGCTTTTGGATCTGGTTCCATATTACTACAACTGCCCGTTTCTTTTGCTTATTAAGAAGAACACGGGTTTTGTATCTGATAAGATCAAATATGGATTCTTGATTTGTGTGTTCATTTGCTAGCTGTTTTGTGTTCCAACAATGTTTCTTAGCAGCGGTTGCTATTCCTTGCACCTTTGTTCAAGTTCCTTGTTGAAATTTACTATTATCTGAGTTAATCCAGTTGTTGTAGTTCATGACTAATCGAGGAACTTTGATCCTGAATTCATGCCATTTTGTGCTTTGATTTGTTGACGTTCTTAGCGATCTGCGTGGTTTGAGGATTGAGTTAATATGTCTAGTTTATCTGAATTTGTATGGCAAAACAAAGAGAATTTAAAGTTGCAGCTTTAGAGTTCTTGTTGGTTGCGGTAATCATTGTTATTGCTATATGCAATTGCGTGAATACTTCAATGGGCCAAGTGTTTGATTTATAGTTCCCTTCGTATTGTCTGGTCATTGATAGACTGCCTTTTGCTACTCAAATGACTTGTCTGTTTCTTGACTTGAATGTTTGAATGAAGCACCTTCAAGAAGAAAGCTCCAAAGGCCATAAAGGAAATCAGGAAGTTTGCTCAGAAGGCCATGGGAACCACTGATGTTAGAGTGGATGTGAAGCTAAACAAGCAGGTGTGGAGCCGTGGTATCAGAAGTGTACCAAGGAGGGTTCGTGTTCGCATCGCACGGAAGAGGAACGACGAGGAAGATGCAAAGGAGGAATTCTACTCACTTGTTACTGTTGCAGAGATCCCTCCAGAAGGATTGAAGGGGTTGGGCACCAAGGTCATTGATGAGGAAGTTTGAAGTCACTAGTTGTTAGCTATATTACGCCAGTTTTGGTTTATGTGTTTGATTAAGCCTGTGATTTTGGTGATTGTTTGGACTAGTATTGTAGACATTTTGCAATTTAATTTCTCTCAAGTTCTTGTTTGGCACTGTCCAGCTTGTGCTAATTCGAGGTTAAGACCCTGTTGGGCTTATAATTTAAAAGCGACAATTCTAGCATTTTTATTATTTACAAATTAATTTTGTTATTTTTAATTATATTAAAATTAATTTTAAAAATTTAAATGAACTTATTGTTATAATATTGAGTTAAATTGAATTTGAATTTTAAAATTAAAAAATTAAACAAAGGTTCCACTGTAATTATAATTAAAAGTTTAATTGATTTGAATTAATTTTGTTAATTTTGTGTTAAATTAAGGTTGTGTGGTAGGAATAAGTACTTATTAATTTTTTCAAGGGATTATTTTTAATAGGAAGAATTTGTTTTAATTTTTCAAAGAGTTAAATCATTATTTGAATTAATTATCAAATAAATAAGTAAAATCATGCAAAAGTTTTCAAGATTTCTGTGTTATCGTAAAAATTGATAAGTATAAAGAAGATTGTGGTTGTAAAGTGTGAGAAATTTTATTTTTATTAATAAATTTTTTATAATTGTTATTTTCTATTATACCTCAATTAATAGAAAGTAAGTCTCTTTTTTTTATTTTTATAATATTTATTTATTAAATTTATTTTATTTATATTTATATTTTAATTTAATTTTTATTATTTATAATTTTAAATTTATATGATTAATAATATATTTTAATTATTTATACAATAATTAATAATTTATTAAATTAATAAAATTTTTAATCATTTTATCTTTTTTTAACAACTAAAATTACACTCGTAAAATACTTATTTTCAAATTTTAGCAGCCAATTAATTATCAAAATATTAATCTCAAACATAATAAGATATTACTTCAATTTTAGCATGTTGTCTCTCCGAACCAAGCCTAAATAAAAGTTTATAACTATTATTTTTAAGAAGCATGCCTCTCTTCGCACGCGAATCTTGCCAGCCAAGCTTCTCATCTTTTGTCAACCAAATCCCCGCTTAGCTCCGCCCCTCATCATATTACATTTGAGGCTTGAACCTCTGCCCAGTGCCTCTCAAGAACGAGAGAGAGAGAGAAGCCGGAGACGTTGAATCAGTGGCAGAATTGTAATCTCGAGCTACCATGTGAGGAGGTGAGATTATTTCTTCCATCGCTTGTGAATTATCGTTTCTAAATTTTCTTCCATTGCGGTATTCAAGTTGTTTCGATCTGTTTTGCCATTCGTAACATGTGGAAATTGGCACAATTGTTTTTTTTTAAGTTGATTTTGATTCTGGTGTCGCATGTATACTGATGATTGCATTTACTTAGTATTGTTTATTCAACATCGGAAAGCTTCAACTGCAGATGAATCGAGTCTTTGAGAAGGAGAACTCCGTCTGGGGGTAGCTAGACGAGAAGTCAAGAAATCAGAATTGATGAGCTAGTTAAAAATTCTGAAGAAGTTGAAGTTGGCTTCAACTTGATGAACGATACTTCCCAGAATATGGTTCAAACGGAAGATTGTTTGATAGTGGATAATGAAAAACTTTGGAGAGAGGAAGAGGAAGATTCTGAGAAGAGACTACTCGCCAAAGGGGAACGTCTGGAAAGAGAAATTAAAGAGCTCCAACAATCACTGAGACGAGAGAGAGAAACAGTGGCTGAGAAACAGGAAAAAGGTCGATGTTTAGTCAGACATCTGAGTCAGGTGATTTCATACTTAGCTGATTTTGAAGCCAAGTTAATTGAACGTGTAAAACAGAATGAAGAACTTGTGAAGAAATTGGAATGCGCGGAGGAGAATGTCCACAAACTCCAAGCTGAGCTTAAGAAGAAGAATGAAGAGATTGAAAAGGAAAAAGCTTTGCAAGCCCAATTAGTTCAAGAAATTGAAGAAAATGCTTTGAATCTATCGACGCAAAAGCAACAGTTGGAGGAGTCTGAGAATGATAGGAATCTGCTCATGGACAGAGTCCATGATTTAACGAAGCTGTTAAAAGACCTGCAGAGTAACCCCAGGAACAATGATAAGGTGACTGGGGTAGAAGAAGACTCTTATGAAACGCAACTTTGGGAGAATGAATTGAAATCCTCTGAATTACTGCAGGCTGAGATAAGGCAGAGAAGTGATGTAATTGAGGCTTACAAAAAGCTGAAGTCTCGGTACAACTTCTTGTGCGCAAAGTTTGGCATTACAAGGGATAATGTAGTTGAGCAAGGCCAATCTAAGGATGGAAGTCTTTCATTGAACCATCGGCAAAATTCAACAACTTCAAATGGTACGGGATCTGTTAGTACTATCTTTCATTCGTATATTACAGAAAAATTATACTACTGAAATTGATGATGACATAATAACAGTTATGCTAGAAAGGTAAAATTTGCTCAACATCCCCTCGTATCTGTCTAATTCAGGTTATTGTTTTGTTGTGTGTTATATATGTAGCTTTAAAGATCCTGATGAAACTGTTCTAGTTCCCTGCTGATAGAAATTGCATCTGTTATTGTCCATGGATTTAACCGATCTGCATTGCATGTGCTAGACCGGGAGAACAAAGAATTAGCTACTGCTGCAGCTGCTTGTGAGGCGGAGAATCTGAAGATTGAGAGTGTCTTGAGTAATGGTATGGTGGATAAAGTGGTTATAAAGGCTGCTATTCCAATTGGCCGGCGGGCGGAACAAGGAGAGGGTCTGGCACTGCCGGGTAAGGGGCTTACAAGCAAGAGATCCGTTCCAGAATCAGAACTCAACTTTCCCCCTTCTGGTTTTGTCGCTAGAAAATGTCATCCTGCTACAAAATCCGCCCCAATAATTGGTGTAAAGCGACCTGCATCTTCATGGATAGATATCAGGTCCATCCAAGGCAAAGGTGGGAATGACCGTCATGATGATTTTCTGGACACTCCGCTTGAGAACTTCAAAAGAAACTTGAACGAGATTACTAAGGAGGTAGTGAATCCTGACGATTCAGATGAAGAAACACAGAAAGTAAATGTTGTGCGTAGCAGAGAAAACCGACATGCACCAGGACTATATACCGTCAACAGAGTTTTCAAATATGTTGAGGCAGTTAGAAAGAAAGCTGAGCGGCAATCTTTAAAAGGAGTTGAATGCAAGCAGTGTAAGAAATTATATAATGCAGTTCTTCCTAAAAATGGAGGCAGGAATTATGATGGTAATAGACATAACTGTAAGCATCATGATGGTGTTTCTGGGCAACGCCATAAGTACATCGCTCCAATGACTCCTGAAGGGTTTTGGAATATTGGGTTTGAATCTGAGGTGTGATCTTTTGTTGACAGAGATATTGGCTTCACTATTTAAACAACTCGGATGATTCTATAGCTCGGTGTGAACCAAAATCATGAAATAGCCTGTAACTGGAGATCAATTAATGGCAGATCACTGATTTTACTATGAATTGATAGTCTGAGGATGAAATGATGTGAATTGTTACTAATAGCTTGGATTGATTCAAATACTATCAAGTAGCTCAATGAAAGCAGCAGCTTGGGCAGAGTAGTGAGTGCGGACATTTTCATAAGAACAAGAAGAATCAGTGCCGAATCAGACATTCATAATCTCTGTTATGGCTATCTTCGAGGGTGGTCATTGACCGTGTACTTATGCTATTCCTTTTTCAGTTCAACAAGTACTGCAGGACATTTCTAGGCAACGTAGCAGTTGGGACTACGTGTAGATGTCAGTTAAAAGGAGGACAACACATTTATTGTTTGCCTGCTTCAGGTAATTACTTTTGATCTGTTCTTGTGCAAAAACTGCAAAAATTAAAATGAATTCTGATCGAGTATTGGCTATTCATTGCTCATGAAACTCTGCATGGGACCAAGACGAATAAGTTCCTTATGTTATTACCTAGTAAACTATTATTCATTTTTATTCTTGGAGATCCAGAGGAACCCTTTGTAGCATTTAACAAGACTAAAGTAAACAATGCTGGTTTCGTTGGTCATGTGTTAGCTGTTTTCTTGTCTTTCCTTACAGATGGCCGATGTCGATTCAACAGACTAAAGTGCTTTTTGCAATTTTCTAAATTTATCACCTGTCGGTCCTGCATTGCGTTGGATTAAGCTGGAGTGGAGTTTCAGTTTTTTACTATGAACACACATCTCCATTTTTTTTCCTATTCTTTCGAAAGGGGTCATTTAATTTGCTTGCAAAGTCTTGCATGTGGAAAGGTTTCCAACTCAAAGAGGTTGATTAACCATACATGCATTATCTAAATCTAAATTACAACATTGATACAGAATCCATTGATTTATAGTAATATTACTATATGTTATCTCCATCCATCGTTCTCACCCATTTCTACGAATGTGAGAACCTGTTTCAAGCTTATGCTGTTCTTCACGTGCATGCAACTACATTCACTTTTGTCAATGTCTTAACTCTTTTTCCTTTTTCTTTTTCTTTTTTTAATCTCAGCATAACAAAAGCTTTTGGAAGCGAAGATTACAATTTGCATTAATCAAATTACGTAAAGCTTATACTTTTAATAATTCAAGAAATAGTTATTTCATTGGCTACCAAATCATCAGCAAGTCCTGAGAGGGTTGCCGCAAAGACAGTCGTTGAAACTGAAGGACGAAGCTTCAAGATGATCGAACGGCGATCCCACGGGAATTGAGCCACAGAGGTGGTTGTGGCTCAAGTCCAAATGCCCGATATACGCCGCGGCCGATAATGAAGCTGGTATGTTACCCTTGAAGTTATTGTAAGACAGATCAAGAGCCATAAGGTAAGTTTTGGGTCCGAAAACGTCGGGAATATTACCCTCAAGAGCATTTCTGCTCAGGTTGAGTATGCCTAAACCCTTGCTACTCAACAGAGACCCCGGTAGTTCACCGGAAATCGTGTTACTGTCCAGATTAAGAGTTGCAAGAACCGGCATGTTCCCTATCCAGGAAGGAATGGAACCGGAAATCTGATTCTTGCTCAAATCCAAGTCAGCAAGACGGTACATTTTGGATATGGAGTTCGGGATTGAGCCACTGAGTTGGTTTCGACTTAGCAATGCACGACTCAGCATTTTTAGGCTACCAAAGTCCGCGGGCAGCTTACCGGAGAGTCTGTTGTTGCTAAAGTCTAAGTGCTTCAGATTGACCAACTTGGTTATAGAAGCAGGAATAACTCCAGAGATTTGATTCTCGGCGAGGTTTAGAACAGCGAGACTCTGGAGATTTCCGATGTCGTAAGGAATAGAACCAGATATTTGGTTGCCAACGAGATCCAGGAAGCGAAGTGAGTCGAGAGAGACTATGCATGCAGGGATCTCCCCGGTGATGCCTTTCCAGTCAGCGATGATAAGAGTGGTGAGCTTGTCCAGTTTGCAGATTGATGGGTTGATGGAACCGGTCATGTAACCGGAGCGACCAGCTTTTTGGAAGATGGGGTCCTCCGACTCTCCCCGCAGGTTGATTTCCGCGACGTGGCCTGTGGTTGGGTCACAGCTGACGCCGTACCACTTCGAACAGTTGGTGCCAGTCCAGGAGTTGAACACTCCCAAGTAAGGGTCGTTGAGTGACGATTTGAAAGTGGTTAATGCTGCGATGTCGGAAGGCGGGCAGGAGTGGACAAAGTCCAAGGAAATAACAGAGATAAACAGGAGTAATGAAGTAATAATACTCATCTCTTTGGTTTCTAATTCTACCTCTGATTGTTGATGAGAAAAGGGAGGGGAGGGGTGGGTTTGGAGTGCTGAGACTTCGAGTGTGGGTATGATTATATAATATATGCCTTAAAACTGACCACGTGAGTGCTCTGTCTTGTAAAAGTTACATAGGATTCAGGGTTTACATTATCTTGAAAAAGGCAGGAGGTGATTCCTGGGGTGGGGTTGTTGGAAATCTAAGATGAATAAATTTGGTATCATCATTGAAATCCAAATGATTATGATTCCATTTATATTGTCAAGCAAAATATAATCAAGCAGATCTTCATGTGGTATCTAATAATTAAAGTGCAATCTAAATAAAAAGTAATAACATGATCTGTTTGGTTGGATGTTAATTAATAGAATTAAATAAAACGGAATGAAACGATTTGTAATGGAATATAACGTGACATAATGAAAAGTTATTTAGGAGGAATGAAATAGTTCATGTTGTAATGTAGTAAACACTTGTTTGAAATATGGATGGAATGGAATGTAATGTATAATAAATGATTGTTATATTCCTCATATTAAAATATTTATTGCAAGAGATTTAACGCTATAATTTTAAAAAAGAAATTATGTTAAATTAAAAAGTTAAAGTTGTAACTTATTTTTTTATACATTTTCTATTTCAAAAAAAAAGTTTTATTATTTTTATTTTTTATTAATTATATACAATTTTAATTAATAATATAAAATATTATTGAGGGTGATAAGTTTGTGAGCCGTCGTAATAAATGAGTTTAGTAAAAAGGAAGTTAGTATTAGAAGAAATAATTGATATTAAAAAAATTATTGAGAATATATTAGATAGTATATATTTATTAGTTTACGTTTCATCCTGAACTTATGATATTTTCACTGTTTATGATGAAATGGAACGTAATATATAACTTTTCGCTTTAATCTTATTTCGTTTCATTCCATTATAAAATATTCAACCAATTGATTGAAGTGTTATATCTCGTATCATTCCTACCTCCCAACCGAACTTTACATAAAGAAATATATCGTTAGATAGTCGGTAAAAGTAGCGTATTTAGTGGGTAAAATTGAGAAAAGCAGGCTAGTCGACCCACCATAAGCAACAATTGCATGTGTGTGTCATGTGATAAAAGCTAGCAATGATGGACATATGAATCAAATGAAGGTATTCCCCACCACCTCGTCTTTAGCGAGAGTCGGCGAACTCTAATAACTATCACATAATAATCCACACACGGGAACAGACAAACATTAGATAAGGTTGGGAAAACATAGATATGAATTAATAAGCAAGTAATTTAACATAGGTGCAGTTGATGCATGATTGAGAGAACATGGCGAGTGTGTCTAAGCGTCGGATCGGATGGATTCAGAATCCACTTATAGTTGGACAGACATGCCTTTTGTTTTTTTTAGTATGCTTATCAGTGATCCGAATTCCTATATAGTTTTGACAGACATAAAAGCCTGTCGCAGGAACTAGTTTAGGCTGGCTCGTTGGGTCTGATCAAAGCTAATGGACCCAATTCCAGTCTGTTAGTGTTCTGAAATCAGATACCGAAAGCCTGCAAGCTAATGGACCCAAATCCCCTCTGTAAGAGTTCTGAAATCCTATACCAAAAGCCTGCTTGCACGAAATATCTAAGCTTCACATATCATTTTACACGTTTGTTTGAGTCTTGCAATGGTGAATGGAGTGATGCCTACCCCACATGTCATTCTACAAACGGTTTAATTATATTCCTACAGTAAAGAAGAAGCTCGAGTCTAGAGAACAGAGATACCATGAAATCAAGCAAAAATATGTTCAGTCATGATTGCTTGTTTGCGATTGACAACTGTTTGAGATTGGGTATCCATCTGTCAACAGTTCAGCTGCATGGATGCTTTATACAAAGCAATGCCAACACTCACAGATAGATTAAGACATCGAACATCGGTAGCAGTCACTAAAGCAAGAGAACCAGTATAGATTCGGAGAACTTATGTTTAAACGTGAAGAGAAGATCAAAAGGTGGCAAACTTAATGAGTTGTCCCTCTCTTAGCGAATGCCAACAAACGCTTGTTACCTTCCTGGAACAAAGGACGGAAGTTTTCCTTCGAACTTAATCCTTTCACTTTCAGATGGAATATCAGATGGAAACTTTTATTTCCAGAAACGAGCATTGATCAAGACTTTAAAACCATCTATCAATCGGTAATGTTTAAGTCTTTGTTTAAATCTTCAGTCTTTAGTAACTTAGTTTTTGCAACTGCTATTACAGTAGTATTGGGATATGTCATGGTTTCCTGAGAAACCTATTAAACAAGTGTTTGCTTGTGCTAATAGCTTTTTTATTCTTATTGCTAACCATTACGAGAGTTCTTTTTTCCTATTCCTTTCTTTCCTCGTACAAAAGTTGACTATTACTTTGGAATTTGCTGCCGTACCCATTCAGTCCCTGCATACACTCACAACCCCAAACACAGTCCTTTTCTTTAATTGATGATGAACAATTCAAGGCCAAAGATCCTGGGATTCTGGATCTTAACTACCAAAAAGGGTTTGTTCAGATTCTGCTAAAGAATCAGCTTTGCTTTCTGGAGATGAGATTGGGGTGTGTTTGTTGTCCTAACCATGCATTAGCTCCCTCACTGGTTGGTTTTGGTTGGTTGGGTGGCTAGCCATCCTGTCCTAAAATCCTGTCAGTTTTGTACTTAAAGTTAGTTTGTTGAGAAAATTTGTAGTTCTCAATCTCTGGAAGACACACCAGTCGTTGTCTAGTCCTTTATAAAAACCTTGCCTTTTTCTTGTCATTAAATAACATTATCTCTTCTTACAGAAACTTTGTTATTGGTAGGCCGCCTGATTTGGTTGGGCTATTTTGTAGGGATCAGAGCGCTGCTGTACGGTAAAAAGTCTTTATTCAGTTTTCATTAAACATCCCAATCTCAGTTTATTTATTTTTCTATCTTAACATAAAATTAATAAATTTTAAATTTCTGAAAAGTTCAATAATTTAAATAAAATGATATAAAATAAATACAACTAAATTGCATGTATAACATATATTACAAACAGGAATGTGGGTCTTGATGTTCGAATTCGGTTAAACCAACAGAAGAAGTTGGTGTGAAATTACGATATGATCATTATTCTCGTAATTGTCACGCATTCATGTACAAACATGGAAGGTTTTACAAAGGTTTTCTTTCAGCACCGAATTTATTTGCAAGACGTGCCTACTCTTTTGCACGACAATTTTATTTAGTTCCTTCAAAACAAGATTCAGTCTTCTTACGTGATTTTCAACCAACCTACTTGTTCTCGAACGCTTGACGACTCTCGTAGTGTTTAGCACTAGAATAGTAAAGGTAAAGAACATGAGAAAAAGATACAGCTAAAAGTCAACCTTCATTGCTTCCCTCAAAGTATAGAAAGGAATTTTATCTCAATTTTTGTGTCTTTCAACACTCTCCTCTTGATTATGTGAGCAAGGCTCAAATGAATTATTTATAGGCATTTCTAAATGACTAAGTTAGAATCCTAATAGAACTCTACTAGCTAAGATCACAATCTTATCATAACTTATCCTTATTATATTACATCAAACTAACCAACAGATGACATCCTCATCCAATTAGGACTCTATCTAATAGGATTAAAGTTACATCACATTAACAAGATAAAAAATTAACCTATATAGGAATGATTATCCTTATCTACGAAGATCTCCTCTATCTTGAGATGATCCTTCCACATGATCTTTATCTCTTAAAGCTGATGTTCATCCATTGTAATCTTATCCGCCATATCATCCAAGATCTCTTCATCTTTATCCATTAATGAAGAGTCGTCCAAGCCAATAGCACACTGGTTCGTCCAATGCCAATAGCACACTGGTTCGTCCAATGCTTACTCATGTCAACTCCATTAGCCATGATCCGTATAGTTGAGCATACACTGAGTCCTTAGTTCTTCAAGAACTTATCCTTACACAAGTCAGTTCGTATAAGATTCGAAACTCTCCTAAAACTCGCACCATGCTTGATCTACTTGCTAAGTAACTTTAAAACTCTCGCATATTCCTGTCATGCGTGTGATTCATCTAACCTTATACTTGAAGTTCGTCTCAAGTCTTTTTTTGGTCTCGCATTCGAATCTTACATCTCGTCGAAGATTTCCGTCAATGCGCACCAATACATGCCAACACTTGACATTGTCCCTTTTCATTCTTGCCTCCTCGCTAATCCTTTGCCTTGTTCAGTAGTTCCGTGTGTCGAACAATGTTCAAGGCTCGCCAATGCCCGCACGATTATGCTATTACGACTTAGGGGTCGAACAAACCACCCCCACTAGAAGAAATCAATGCCCTTGTCAAAATAATCTGCAGACACTCCTCCACGTGTGGTTTCCTCAAAGACTTCTTAGCTATTAGCACATCTCCCACGTACCATGTTCTCTCTCCCTCGTGCATCTTCTTGTTTTTGTTCGAGTTCTCCTTCACAAGGCCCATTGAGCCCAACACCGCATAACTATGGAGGTAAACTTCTTCTGTCAAGTCCTCCTTTCCCTCTCTTTGATCTTTCGTGACCATACTATTTACTTACTCTCCATCTGCCTTCTGTCTTGGGCATTCTAGAGCAAAATGCGGCCCTTCCCAAGTGAAACAAGCAATACCTCGTTGTTGTCATTTCTTACCTTGAGAAGATTCACCTACCTTCTCTTTGCCTTTCTCTGAGTCATTTCGTGTACCATCATTATTTTTTCCCTCGTAGCTAGTTTGAATCGGTGGTAGCATTTGAAGATTCACCAAGGCATCCGCAGCCCTAATCGTGCTTGGGAAGTCCTTCATGTTCTACCTCCGAAGCTCCATTCGTGCCTAACCTTGCAAGTCACTTATGAAGTTGAACAACTTGTCCTCCTCTAACATGTTCCACACCTCCAACATCAAAGATGTGAATTTTCTTATATACTCCCGCACCAAGTCGTCTTGCTTTAACCTCTTCAAAGCTTCCTTCGCGAGCCATGAAGTGTTGTTTGGGAAGAATTGATCCGTTAGATCCTTCTTCATCTTCTTCTAAGTGTCAATAGGAGGTCTTCTCACACTGATATCATTGGAGGTTCTCGTTCTCCGCCACAGTTTTGCATCCTCTACCAAATGCATTGCCGTGATCGAAACTTCTCTGAGTCAGTCACCTTTGCCTCTGCAAGGTACTGCTCCATGTCCCACAAGAAATTTTCGAGCTCCTTAGCACTCCACTTGCCGTCGAAAACTTGTGGCTCCCGCACCTTTACCAAAGTGCTTTCCACTGGTCCAACATCCTGCGTTGCAATGACATACCTTAGGATCAAAATCTTAAATTTAGAATTCTCTTGTGCCTTTATCAACTTTATGATTTGATTATGTAACTGTTGAATTCGTGCCTCCAATATTTCAAATAGAGTGTTGTAAGAAGTCACATCTTCCTCTCCTTAAGGAATCAACCCAATGAGTGCCTCCACTCGGTTGACACGTTTCGTCAAATTGTTGCCTTTCGCTATATCGAACTTAGGTTGTGATACTAGCTGTTACAAAGGTTTTTCTTCAACACCGAACTTATCCGTAAAATGCACCTACTCCTTTGAACGACAATCTTACTTAGTTCCTTCAAAGCAAGATTCAGCCTTCCTACGTTATCATCAACTAACCTACTTATTCTCGAACGTTTCACAACTCTCGCAGTGTTTAACTCTCATATTCGTAAGAAAATTACAGAAACACTATAATAGTAAAGGCAATAATGAAAACATGAAAAAGAGATACAACTAAAAGTCAACTTTCATTACTTCCCTCAAAGTATACAAAAGAATACTTTGTGTCTCAAAACACTCTCCTCTTAATTATGAGAGTAAGGCTCAAATAAGCTATTTATAGGCATCTTTAGATGACTAAGTTAGAATCCTATACTCTACTAGCTAAAATCACAATCTTATCCTTATCAGATTACATCAAATTAACCAACAGATGACATCCACATCTAATTAGAACTCTATCAATAGTATTAAGTTACATCACATTAACAAGATAAAAGATTACCCTATCTAGAAATGATTATTCTTATCCACGAAGATCTTCTTTATCTTCAGATGATCATTCCATATCTCTTAAAGCTGATGTTCATTCACTATGATCTTATTCGTCACATCATCCAAGATCTCCTCATCTTTATCTATTAATGAAGAGTCATCCAAGCCAATAGTACACTGGTTCATCCAATGCTTACCCATGTCAACTCTATTAGTCATGATCCTTCCCCCTGAGTGCACACTAAGTTTTTAGTTCTCTTAAAACTCGCACTATGCTTGATCTACTAGCTAAGTAATATTGGAACTCTCGCATATTCCTGTTATGCGTGTGATCCAGCTAATCTTCTACTCGAAGTCTATCTTAAACTTTCTTTTGATTTCACATCTGAATTTTACACCTGGCAGAAGATTTCCACCAATGCACACTATTATATGCCAACACTTGCTCCTTTTCATTCTTGCCCTCCCGCAAGTCCTTTGCCTTGTACTGTGATTCTGCATGTCGAATACTGATCAAGACTCGTTAATGCTTGGACAATTTTGTTGTCATGAATTAGGGGTCTAAGAGAAGGAGGGGCAATTGTGGCATTGAAGAGTCAAAGAAGATGGTGTTCTGTGTCTCTGATTTAGTGTTGGGAGAAAAAGTAAATGGATTACAGAGAGAGAGAGAGAGAGAGGGGGGGAGAGAATAAAAACATTGCTTTCGCTTTCGCATTCTCTCTCTCTCTTTCTCTTTTTGAGCACACAAAGACAGAGATTGAGCTCTGTTTCTTCTTCCTTCCTTCCCTCCCTCTCTCTATCTTTTTCCACTCAAGGTCTGCTATTCATCATCTCCGTTGAATGTTCCTCTCTTTTCTTGTTTTGTTCTGCTATTAATTCTCTCCTTTGAATCTTCCTCTATTTTCTTTTTTTGTTCTTGTTTTTTCTTTGGTTATTTATGCTAATTGTTAACTAGTTTTGCGGTTGGTTTTTGTTGGCTAGCAGTTTTATGGAAGTTCTCAAGTCGAGATGATGAGAGAATTTGCTGAATGAGGTACAGATTTGGTTGAGAAAGACAAGTCTGTTCTCTCTGTTTGGTTGCCTAGAAAACTGAGGAAAATGAAGGAAACCGAAAACTAAAATAAAAGAATTTTAACTTCTTCTACTGCAAGTGTCCAAGGATTTAGCTGCGGCGGTTTTGGCTCCTTGTGGTTTAGTTTGGCCACTCCATTTCTTCTTTTATCTACGATATTTTTCAACAACTTCCTTTCACTCTCTCTCCCCATCTCTCTCACGTTTTGTTTGTATCCAAATGGAGTTGTTTGTTCAATATTTGCCAATTATATATCTTTTTAGTTTCGAATGCTGTGCCAATATCTCTGCTTTTCTGCCCTAAAGTAGGCCATTTAAAGTTTCCTTGAACTAAATGTGCAGATGTTATGCTTATAACCGTCCATCGTTTTGCAGGAAGGTTGAATTCAGCTTGCGGCTGCTGTATTGTCTTAAGCCGAAAGCTCCCAACTTTGTAAGAAATGGCTTTTCTTTTCTGTTTCTAACTTCCACTCTTTTGCTGGTTAATGAGCAGCAACACCAATTCTTGTAGTGGGCATGTTACTGATGTTAAATGGCGCTTATTTGCAGGTTCATTTTGTTTGAACTGAACTCAATTAGGGTTCGAAATGAACGGTAACAGACAAATGGAAGTGCATTACATAAACACTGGCTTTCCTTACTCTGTTACTGAAAGCTTCATGGACTTCTTTGAGGGATTAACACACATGCCTGGACATTACGCTCATACTGGACCTTTGCATGATCAGGTGCAAGTTCTCATCTAATTATGCTCACGAAGGGGGAAAAAAAAGGAAAAAAAATATATCTGGAACGGTAAAAGCTCCTATCAGGTTCAGGTCGTTCAATTTTAAATACAGTAACTGATGCGATTAATTCAGCTTCTGCCACACATTTAAAGGATATGTTCTCATTTTATCAGTATTTTATACCCGTGTGTGTCTTAACAGCTTCTTTATATCTTGTTTTATTCACTCATGAAATGGCATTTGCCACATCTTCATGTTTATCTTACTCTCTACTGTGATGGTTTTTCTTCAGGAGCTTGTTGAGGAGAATGGTTACTGGTCGCTGAATGTGAATGCATACAAATTTGGACTTTCTGCTCCAGGTAGCACTGCCAATTTTGGTACATATGAGGCAAGTGATATTATGCCGCGGATGGACATTGCAGGAAGAGCATGGGAATACCCTTCGCCTTCTATTGTGAATACTGAGGAACCCACCACAACAGAAACACATTCTGAAGGAGATACGGGTGTGCATTATGTACCATTCATTTCTGACTTATTCAGGTTTAAATCCTATTTATGATGAATAGCATGGGTCCTTGAACCCTTTATTCAGTTAAACACAACTGTTTCGAATCTTTGGGAGCATCTACTTTAGTTGATTATTTATTTTGCTGTTCTTTTAAATCTTATTTTTCTCATGCAGGTATTCCAAGCCATCCAGATAGTAACAACCCTCACGTATGTCGATCTTTCACTGATGTGGTCTCAATGCATACTTGTGCTAAATTGGCAATTATGACATGACTATATTCCTATGCAATTCTGGATAACATCCTTAGTGAGATGTAACTTAGTATTCTGCTCCATTCATGGAAAGCAATTTAAGAATTATCTTCTCCATTTACTACCTTTTTAATTGCAGTAGTGAGTGCATTGCTAATTTTAGAGGTTAAGAGTTAGGATATGCACTGTATTCGTCTCTATGTCTAATTAACCGTTAATGTTCCCTTTTCTGCCTTTTCAGGATCAGGATCCGTGGCAAGATGATATTGATCCAGATAACATGACTTACGAGGTTCGTTTTATGCTATTTGTTAAAAAGTTACCGTATTCACATTCATGTTAGAACTTGACATTCATCTGCTTATACAAAGATTTGGAGTGGATGCACAGTTTGAGTAGGTCTAAGAATTAAGCTGACCTAAAACGGGGGTTAGCATTTTGTGTTCATATTTATTCGAACAAGATATTTTCATCAAGCTTTTCTCTTAAAGTACGTTGTCGATGCTTGTGCTTTTACCACGTTATTTGTGGTGCTACAAATGTAATGGCTATTCTGATTGAAGATTTCATCTCCAAATGAAGAAAATGGTGATGTTGCGTCTTAAAGTTGCACTAACATAAGCTTATGGATTATGTTTGGGGGTGAGAGTAATGAATCTTTTGTAATATCAAATATTGATACATGCAATTCTGTGCCACAGGAATTACTAGATTTAGGTGAAACAGTTGGTACTCAGAGTAGAGGCCTTTCGCAGAAAGTAATCAATATGCTTCCAACCTCAAAATGCAAGGTTGGATGCTTCTTCTCCAGGAAAAGATCCCGGGAAAGGTAGATCAATCACATTTGTTCTTGTCATCAAATCTATCTGTTGTCTTTTCTATTATCTTTAACTTCAATTAGTTGTTCTCTGGAGAACTATTACTGCTTGCTCTTATATCCACAACTGATTTATGTGTTTGGCAGTCTGAAATCTCCTTACAGTGTGATTCTTACTCCAATATTCCCCATTCCTCATTGTCACAGATCCTTTCCCTTTCTTCGAACTTTAACATAACCTGCTCAAAAACTATCTTACTGTAATGCTGTTTGTGAAACAGATGTGTGATCTGTCAGATGAGGTACAAAAGAGGGGAAAAGCAAATTAAGCTACCTTGCAAGCATGTTTACCATTCTGAATGCATCACCAAATGGCTTGGCATCAACAAGGTACGATGAATGCTCTGATAAAACATTCAAAACTGTCCTATAACACCTTTGTAGTATTTCCCTGTCTCCTTAACCTTGTCTCTTCAGGTATGTCCTGTGTGCAACAGCGAGGTATTTGGTGAGGAATCCAGGAATTAAGAAGGGGAATCCATTGGCTTCTTCTTGATGTGGTTTAATTCTTTTGTCTGTAATGATAGGGGTTTTAGTCAAGAACTAAGGTGATATACCTCCTCCTCCTCTTTAAACTTTTCTTCTTATAGTAGAACAACCTGTATACCATAGCTATTTTGTATAATGTTCCCTTTCCTGTATCTAAAAGTTTACCATATTCTGGATCTGGATACCCTTTTCCTTTCTTCTTTACCATATTCTGGATCTGGATACCCTTTTCCTTTCTTCAGTAATACTTATTTCTCATTATTGCTTGTACTATTAATTTTTTTTATATCATCAAAAAAAAGAGAGGGAGATTCAACGTCATTAAGTGTATATACTAAGGACGAAGGGGATGGACGACCACGGAAATCATCTCCTTCGTCCGTTTAATCTGACGGTTATTACACCCCCCCCCCCTCC
>JANZXR010000004.1:156778-182277 GCA_027575705.1 Erythroxylum echinodendron
TATCACAAATCAATTCAATTTCATAATTCAAATCAATTTCAAATATCAATTCAATCTCACAAATCAAATTAATTTCCTAATTCAATATCACAAATAATTTCAATCTCACAAATCAATTCAATTCACAATTCAATTTCAAAAATAAATTCAAATTTCCAATTCAATTAAACACTAACCTAACATCTACATTCAATTCCCAATTCAATTAAACCCTAACCTAACATCTAATCAAATCAATTTCCCAATTCAATATCAAAAATCATTTCAATCTCACAAATCAATTCAATTTCAAAAATAAATTCAAATTCCCAATTCAATTAAACCCTAACCTAACATCTAAATTCAATTCCCAATTCAATTAAACCTTAACCTAACATCTAATTGCATTAAACATTAACCCAAAATAATTACATTAACATTTAATTAAAATAATTGCATTAACATAAACCAAAAATAATTTTAACAAAAAATTTAACAAATACAGAGTTTGGTCACCTAGTTAGAGAGTGCTTACTGGGATTAGAACAGAGACAGAGACAGAGAGACGAGAATGCGGAATGGACCGAATGGTAGTGGCAGTGATTTGAGGTTGGTGGAACATGAATACCTCAACTCCTTAACTCAAGGATTCAAGGAAGCAATCGGCACTCAGCAGAAGATCTGAAGAAGTGAAGATCAGAAGATGAACGGCGGTGGGAGATGGGCGGTGGCGTTCACCGTTCAGTTCAGTCTGAAACTCTGAGCAGAAGGTTCGAGCGATAGAGAGAGGAAGAGAAAATAGAGTAAATAACAGGCGGGAAATAGCTTGTGTTTTATAGAAAAGAGTAAGGTTAAATTTTACGAAAGTCGCGATCTTGACTTTTGAAAATTTTACCTAAAATCATGATCGCGACTTTCGTAAAATTTAAAGTCGCGATCGCGACTTGTAGCCTGTTATTCCTACCTCTTTTGGTAAGCCGGGGCTAGCGCGGGGGCTTGTCCCGTGCTAGCTCCGCCCCTCTTAGGAATATATTTTCCCATATACTACGGCCACGTTGTAGGACCGCCTTTATTAAGTATATATATACTAAGGACGAATGGGATGGACGACTACACAATTCCATCCAATTGTCCCTTTAATCTAACGACTCCCACATCTATCTCATTGTCACGCACGCCTGTGACTTATTAGTCACGACTGTGAATTTTTTTTAATTTCTCTAACCACCATTTTCAACTTTCCTTATTAAGTATAACTGACGAAATTTTTAAACACTATCCGACGACATTTTTGGACACTTATTAATTATTAAGTATATATATACTAAGGACGAAGGGGATGGACGACCACGGAATTCATCTCCTTCGTCCGTTTAATCTGACGGTTATTACCCCCTCCCCCCCGTCTATATGTCGTATATTTAGCTATTTCTTGTGTTTCTCTCTGTCTTATTTCTCATATCTCATTTCTCTCTTTTTTCTCTCTCTCTCTATTTGACACCTAGCTCCTTATGTCATATAGTATCTTCATCAAACAGCCTAGGAGGTTGTTCTTGACGTTGAGGAGATCTCTGCTATGAATAAATCTCTCGTTTCTCTTTTCTTTTTCTTTTTTCTCTTAGCATCTTGATCAATATAATTATGATGCAACTAGTGTACCAAATTTATTTGTAAAACTCAATAATGCAAACATTGTAATGCCAAGAAGTAGAAGTAGGGTTTATAATTGGCTGGATATAATTTGAGGTTTTAAGACTCAATTTTTAAGTTTGATCATATTTAAATGAATGGGTCTGAATTTGATTAAATTGTTGGAATTTATTTGTAAAATATAATAATAATACTAAGTAGTAGGGTTTATATTTGATCGATTACGAGTTAAGGCCTCTTAGGGAATAGTCGAGTTGGTAAAGTAAGAAATATGGTGACAAAAGGTCCTATGTTAAATCTCCCTACTTATGCTATCTTGATCGAGTCTGTCGTACACGATTTTTCTAGTATAGTTGGCATGATTTGCAGATTATTGCGTCAATATAAATGTTTACTTAATATGTATCTAAAAAATAAAGAGTAGGAGTTAAGGTTTCTAAAACTTTGATCATATTTAAATAAATAATCTAAATTTGGTTAAATTATTGATTATAGATTAATTTAATATGATTTTATAACAATAAATTAATTTAAATTAAATTAATTAAAATATATCAATTTTAAATTAAATTAGAATTAATTTGTCATTTTTAATAATTACACCATAGGCAGAGTTAGGGATTAAACCTTGAGCTTCCAATCTTTTTTATTTTAAATTAAAAATTAGAAAACGAGGTCACTTTGAAAAAAACATATCATTTTTATTATAAGTGTTAAATTTTGGATGGGCTCGACAACTCGAACACGAGGCTCAACTAAACCGAACCTAAATGTCATTTCAAGTGTGGGCATGAGGTCACATTTTACTTGTGAGACATTGACCAAACCAATGAATCTGACCACTCTTGCAGCTGTAAACCAATTGCATTGGATAAGTAAATAAAACAAAAGAACCCGTAAACATTAACCTACGAAGCTAACTGACTTGGTCTATTTACTATATATTATAACTTCACCCTCCAACGGTCCGAAATACTAAGCCACCCCACCTTCTTAACGGTCAGATCCCCACCCTTTTCCCTTCTGTAACTAAAACCTTCTCACAGAACTTCGTTTCTCTAACTGTTGGCTGGCTTCTTATCTTGCCCTTCTGTTACTAAACCGAGCTCTCTTTCCTCAACAATGGAGCCAGCGAAGATAGACTGGAAGAGGGTAGAATCAATATTCGTTGAGGACAGATTGTACGAGAATATCAATGCTCCTAAATGGGTTGATCTCTTGGCCCCCGATGAACCCTCCATTGATGACGAATCCTGGTTTTGTAGACCTGGTATGCTTAAAAAGACGCATTTCTTGTTTCTTTGCTTCTCAAACTCTCTGTTCGTTAATGTTCTTTGGTGTGCAGATTGTAATCATCCAAAGAAGGCCGAGGATTTTCTTAAAACTCCGCCATCTTCAAAGGTTCTTAATCTCGCTCACCGACCTTATTCATTACTAACTCAATTTTGTGTTTATTGGCGCTTTTAAGAGACGGGTTGTGTTTTTCTTTTGCTTTTCAATCAATTGTTCTGAAGACTCTTAGTATCTTGTGTGTTGTTTGACTTACTGTGTTGCAGTTTTCAAGTTTAGCTGAGAAAACCAAAAGCCTTCTCGGCGACTGGAATCAAAGGTATTGTCGAAGATCGGTCATGGGGTTTTCTTTAAAAGATAACAGTTCTGTTAAAGATTGGATTTTTCTTTATTGGCAATGAAATTCTGGAGATTCTGAAATGCAAATCTTATTCTGTTACAGGGATGCGAAGTTGAAGAGAAGATGGCAAATCCAGTCTTCATTTGGATCAAATGATGAAACCAAATGCAACAAGGACGCCGAGAACCAGAATCCAAACATCGCGACACCATCAAACCACCAAGCTAAGTTCATGAAAGAATCGATCAAATCGAGCACAGAAAGGAAGAAACCAATTGATGACATCTCGAGTTTGGAAACAAATGACGCACCGAGGCTAAAGAATACATTATCGGCGAGGAACTTGTTTGCAGGGAAGGACATAATAAGCCATATTGCAGAGTTTTGCAATGAGTTGAAGAAAATGGCAACCAGAGCAAGGGAGAGAGAGAATGATGAGAAGTTGAATAAGAATACTCCTTCTAGTGAAGTCGGTGACAGGAAAGATTCTGAAGATAAAATAGAATTGGAAGAAGCAAAGATGAAGGAGAAGCAGAGAGAACCGTTGCTTGAAGTGAGTCGAGAGGAATGTGACGGAATTGACAAGGGAAGGATCAAGGAAAAGCAGAGGAGGATCAAGTAAGTTCACAAAATTCCTTGAATCCTCCATATCATGTCTTTTAGTATTCACACAAACAATTGGGTCGGCCTTCATGAGTTATGAGGTCGAATTGAACCGGATACCCATGTTATGTTATTCTTCATTCATGTGCAAATCCGTTTCTGCAGTTGTTGCACTATGAAGTTCAACTTATCCTATATTTGATGTTGTATAAAATTACTGATCTTTAACTAAATTCTTTTAATGGTGGTCATATGACAGCAGTAAGTACCTGTATTGCTATCCAAAGCCAATCAGAGAAAATGCTGAAATCTATGTCACCATTTCTGATATTGTTAGATGTCTGAGTCGCTAAAATTTCCATTCTACTTAATGGCAGAAGAGTTGATGAAGCTGAGAACATACCCGTCTCCCTGAACTTGGCAAATGTTAAGAACAAAGCGGAGGAGCGCTTGCTGCAAATTCGGACTAATCCTCCGTCTCCTCAATGCTTTTCTACAACTCGCACAGCCACCAAAAGCACCATCACCACCACCACCCCTTTAAAGGCTTCGAAATCCAGACTCATGGTACGCCAGGAATTAACTAGTTACATGTTTTCTTCACATTTTCTTACTCCCACAGTCTACAACACAGGAAATCTCAGACTTATTCTAGCAGTAGGAAATCAAAAAGGAAGAATTTCAAATCAGTTGTTCCTAAATGCGTTAGCTTACCGGAAGAGACTGATTTACTTGCAGGATAGGGGAATTCTTCAAGAAGTGAAGCAGAATAAGGAAATGGCAAGGAAGGAGGAAACTGAGAACAAAGTCGAAAACTTTCCCATTGTAGATGGAAGAGAAACAAAAGGAATGGATGTATTCTGGTTTCTAAAGCCCTGCACATTATCTAGCTAGCTTGAAGAAGCACTACATCCAATTTTTTCCTTCTAATATTCTCTCAATCTTTTCATTTCATTTTCCAGTAGTTGTTCTGTGTTTCATCACTTGATTCTTTTGATTCTTTTGCTATGTAGTAATAAAAAACTGTCATCAAGACATGTCAATAAGCAGTTATCAGAAATCAAAGTAGGAGTGACCAAAACAATCATATATTCCAATCCATTTAACTAGTGGCCAAAACAATGATGACAAACATTGCACTAGTGCTGTATATTGTATGATTGTATCAAAACCCTTTTTGTGGTGTCTCAAACTTTCCTTTTTCATCATTGGTAATGTGCAAACAACTTTAGGATAAGAAAATGTAGCAAATGCCAAACTTTAAATAGCATATATACTTTACCCATTTTCATATCTCCTACCAAAATTAGACAAAAATGAAAAAAAAATTGAAACATCCTTGTCTCTCTGTCTGAAACAATTTGTGCCTATATGGTTCTTTATATTGCTATGTTATACATATGGCCCAAATCTTATGTCATCCATTGCCGTTCGCTTAGTTCAGACAAGAAGGCCGGCCAAGCTGTACTACATAGTTGTTGTACATAGTTGTTGCCACTTGCCAATTTATTGGAAACAAATGTTTTTGCACAAAGAAAAGCTGTAAGGAAACTCAAAAGATTACTACTTTCCCATGCTCTGTTATGAGCTTTTGTAATTCAGCTGATCAACTACACAGTCCATAGTCAAGAAAGGAACTCAAAAGACACAGTCTTTGGACTCAAAAAACACTACAAAAGTACGAAATCAAGCCTCTTCGTTGACGACCATATAACGTATCATAGATCTCCAAATTCTCAAATTAAAAATAAGAAAGAAGGGTATCGAAACGAGTAAAATCATCCTTTATTTCACCTAAACATCATCGTTACAGAACTCGAGTCATATCAACGAAACACAAATCCCGCAGAGATAACAAGAAACACCCCGAAAGCAACAAAACATCTCAACAAAAGAAAAACAAAAGGGTTAGAAGAATGTACACCAAAAGATCCATCTAATCCAACCTTAAATTGCAGAGCATGATATCCAAAAGCCTAGACCACACAAGCCTTGCTCGTGGATAGAGTCTACTAGTATAAGCTCTTGACCCTCTGAACAGATCTTCCATGGTTCCCACAAAAAGATTCAAGCTTCGAAGAGGAGGAACATAGAGAGTCAAAGGAACTGCAGAGAAAGCCACCGTAAAGAACAGCTGCAACATTATCCAAACAACCAAACCACAACCCACGAGATAAGAACTTGTTGGAAAACAGACAAGACACAGAAGAAGGACTTCTGGGTCAGATCAAATCTTGTTGTGCCAGCGAGATGGAGTGAAAAAGACAGAGATAAGTCTGGAAGGTGTTTCAGCCTTCAGGTGGTCGACAAAATACAGAGCAAGGTGAGATTATAAATGATTTATTAGCATTTTTGTTAGCCAAGTATAAGAGAGAGATCAAAGTCGGCAAGTTCTGGAAGTCTAAAGAATTTATAGACTTTATTAGACAAAAAAAGACAAATTTGACTTCCAAAAGTAGTCGTTTTCAGATTCGAAACCATTACAGGCTGAGCAGTTGGTGGAAACGCGATGATTGGCTACAGTTGTTTCAAAGGAAATTTCCCTTATTTTTTCTTATTGAGTTATAATATTCCCTTATCTCTAATGATTGATTGAAGATTGATTACTGAACTAATTAAGCAGAAACCGAGTAACCATTTCATATTTGGTAAACAAAAACAGGGTTTTGCTGCTTTTCTTCTATTTTTCTTCCCTTCTAGAAATACAGAGAACCTGTTCTTGATTTTTGAGCTTCAATTGGATTGCAACGACTCGTCCACTGCCTAAAATTGTGGCGTAGATTGGTTCCATCTGTACAACAGAACTTGTGGACTTTTATGAACATCTTTTGATAATGGTATCCAGACCACTAACCTTTCAAGTCAAACAGAGTATAACTTACAATTCTGTACTGTTTGCTATTGTTCTTCAAGAGGTCCATCATGTTTCTGGTATTATAAGTACCTAAACTATTTCAATTTTGTCTTTTTTATAATCCCATTTGCTTGCTTTTGATGTCAGTCAGACGTTTCTTGATAATTTAGACATGAATTCACATTATTTAATCAAAAGTTGACCAAACTTGTCTGATGCAATTTTCACTAACAACCAGCTTAACTCCCCCAGCCTTATCTTCACTTCCAAAGTCAATCAAGGACTTCTGGCGGGCTGTTCCAATCAATAACATCGTTTCATACTCAAGATTCTCAGTTTGTTAGCCCATAACCTCCTGCTTAGTTCCCTCCATTGTCAAATCAGAAAAGCAAGATCACCCTCTGTTTAGAGCTACCCAAATAATAAGATATGGATGAATACATGAAAACTAATAACTGAAGGTTCTTTTTAAATTTTGATAATGTTCATTCTAATTGGGTAATCACTGAGGCCCAATAAACAACCTATGGGCTCTTCTCAGCATGTTATGATTTGGGCCTGAGCCCAAATTCAAAATACTCTTCTCTCAGCCTCAGCTTTCGCACCTCAACCAACTTGGTAAGACTGTTTTCGACAGCAAACTCAGTCGATTTGGGGGATTCAGAGAGAACGCAAATGGCGGCTCGTATCAGATCGGCGCTTCCTCTTCTTAGTAAATTTGTCAGATCCGATTCGCTGTCCACGCAAAGGTCCCATTCTCTTCAACGCACTCTTCTCTGTCCCGCATCTCAGGTACTAAAAAAACCCTATTTCCTTCTCGATCTTGTTTTGTTCTATCAAATCAGCGAGGTCCATTTTTGAGCAATCGTTTATGATCGATTACCCGTGGTTATACCTGATAGAGCATGGTTTATTTGTTGGAAGTCTTAATTTTTTCTTCTTATTCTTTCAGGCCTCGAGAAATTTTGCCACTGCTTCAGGGAAAAAGGAGGAAAAAATTAAAGTAAGAGGAACAAATTCAGATTTTTACGTTTAGACCTACATATTATTCACATTAACTTGTTTTAGGTGCCTCTTGCTTTGTACGGGGGTTCTGGGAACTATGCCTCTGCTCTGTTCCTTGCCGCTAAAAGAGCCAATGTATTGGACAAGGTTGAATCTGAAGTTGTTGACCTTGTCGAGGCTTTAAACAAAAGTCCTACTTTTTCGCTGTTCATCAAGGACTTGTCAGTGCCAAAAGATACAAGAATCAAGGCAATTGAGGATATTTGTGCCCAAGCAAAATTCTCAGATGTCATCAAGCATTTCTTGCGTAAGATTAACAATTTTTTATATGATACTGAAGAATGCATCCCCTCCCCGAGCCCTCCCGTGACAAAGTTAGCTCTACAATTTCTATTCACGTCCGTTTGATGACTAAATGCCTGAAAATACTAGTCCAGCTATAATTATTATTGGAGAGTTAATACATGCATAATAGAATCTTGGTATTTTCAACCCTCTATGGCTGGTAAGAGATATGGTTATACCGTTTTGGGACTCCTTGACAACCATCAGTGCTTAGCACCCTCTTTGCTCATACACTTTGTCTTTTTGTTTGAGATTCCTTATAACCATTGATTTATAACATACATTTCCTCTCCCCATTAGTGTTCTACAATCTTTTTTTCTTTCTCATGTTGATCATATCCTGAAGATTTCTTTATTGCCTTGGTACTAGTTCTGTTGGCTGAGAATGGGAGGTTGAGACATGTAGATACTATAATAAAGAGATTTGTGGAGTTGACTATGGCAGACAGGGGAGAAGTGAAAGCTATTGTTACATCTGTCATTGTAAGTTTCTTCTGTGGGTGTGAAAGTTTTCAAATGAAATCATCTGTTCGACTTTTGCTGGTCCAACCTTGTTCCAACCCATTTCATCCGCACGTTTATGTGGAACTTACATAAATGTGTGGATGAGATGGGTTGGAACAGGGTTAGAACAGAAAAAGTGGAACAAGTGATCTGTTCCCGGAAGTTTTATGGGAAGATAAATCGCCAGCATATCTTGATTGAACATTTGTGTTTATATTTCGTCTTGTCCTTTCTCTGTCTTTGTGCGATGACATGACTGTGATGGTGTATGACATTTCAAAAAATCTGACTAGAATTGAGCATTTAGCGTTGTACTTTATTTGTCTATGAGGAATTCTCACACCCATTCCTTGCCTAAAGTTAATTAAGAATCAACAACTAAAGCATTTCCCTATGTTTGTGATGCAAAAGAAACTGCTACTGATTATAATCATTAGTCGTGAAGGAAGTATCATTTAACTTTTGGTCTGGATATTTATTGTATACCTGGAAATTCTAAATTTCACATCAATTTCTATGGTAATCTATGATTTATACTTGGCATATCAGCAGTTGAAGATTCTAAAATTCATAGCCTAACATCATGATTTGCGAGATTTTATGTTTTATTACCATTTGAATAATTTCTGGAGAATTAAGATATTGCAATAAACATTTTCTAATTATGTGACCAAATAGTAAATTTATAGCTGAAATTTCAATGTAAAATATTTCATTAGTCTTTTTGTTGTTGAATTGACTGTTAAACTTTCATACCAGCCACTGCCTCCAGAAGAGGAGAAAGAATTGAAGGAAACCCTGCAGGAAATACTTGGACAAGGCAAAAAAGTTAAACTTGAGCAAAAGGTAGGAATTCATGTTATTTAAATATAGTTCTCTACACTTGTAAGTGCATGCCGGTTATTGAAGAAATCTACCTTCTTGTACTGGAACTGAACATTAGCCCTTCTTATTTATCCCAGATTGATCCCAGTATTCTTGGTGGCCTGGTGGTAGAATTTGGGCAAAAGGTGTTTGACATGTCCATTAAGACTAGAGCACGGCAGATGGAGAGGTTCTTGCGTGAACCTGTTAATCTCTAGGTTTCATAATACCTCCACAATGCCTTCCCTTTTCTGATCTAGAGAAAACTTGGTTTTTTTCACTTATGCACCGTCGTTTCATATGATGGGAGTGCATATTTGCAAATAAAAGTTTGTTCAGTACAATCTGATAAGGAGCTCCATCTTCCTGACCGGTTTTTGTGGTTGTTTATACAGAATTTGAGACTGTATTTACCTGTTTTCTTCCAACCAGCTGTTATTTGATCACAGTATCAGTTACATAAGCTCATATTTACTCAGGATCTGCCAAAAGATGAAAATAAATTGAATTTTTATGAGGAAATTCGTAAGGTGATTAGTGACATGCTTGATGTTTGGCATAAAAGATGGTATTTTTGAGCCACAGAGACTTAATGATGACTCTGAGTTCCTGAATGAGATGCCATTCATTACTCTTTTTTGTGGGCAGAGAAGGGATAATAATATGGAAATTATGGATTTCAGTATTTTTCTCATTGCATTTTTTGTTTATTAAAAAACATTAAAATAACCATTTCACATTTTATGGATAATTTAAAAAGAATTAAATACATTAAAAATTCTTATCATATTATACTTTATTAATTTTTTATGTCTTATTTTAAATAATATAATACTAAAATTTTTAAACTTTAACGTGGTGCTATTTTTAAGTTATAAACAACAATAATGATATAATAAATTAATGAAATAAAAAAATAATAAATGGTAATTCTTAATTCAACAGAATTATTAAAAAAACTAGGATAAGGTCAAATTGGTTTAGGTTCATACTCCAAAATTTCAATATAATTGATAGTATTTGCTTTTGATCTTACCTATCTTGGCTTCGATAGTTCGACCTGAACACTGGTCAAAAGGACTGACCTTTTTTTTTTTCCACTTTCCAGAGGGGACCATAAAGATTTTCTTGTTTTTTATTTGATGCCACGAAAAGTAGAAATACTCTTACACACTGAGTTCTTATGAAAAGGGTGTGTTAATTTATCAAAAGGAATTTACATGATGATGAACTGCTTCCTTGTTTTGCATGGTTCTCACGTTTTGTAATTTTAATATCTGAATTTCTTGTCAGGAGAGGTGACAGACAAAGATTGTTTTTCTGGGTACGAAGTTAACAACTTTGTTTGTCGCCTACGTGGTCTTTCTTGTCTTGGCTACGAAGTAGGACAAGTTGCTTAGCATGAAAACCAAAAAATGGAGTTTTCCTTTTTCATAACAGCTGTAGAAAAACACTTTTGAATCATTTGAGTAACTTAGAGAGTTTTCCACTCACTTTTTTACCTTAAAACTTGCTGCTGTCACTTCTTCAATCACTTAGCAACTTTGCTTTATCCTTATATATATCTCAAGAACTGACTAGAAATGAGAAACCCTTCTCGTTAATTGGACTGCGACTTGGGTGTTTGCTCATGATAATACACCACGAACATCTCTAGCTACTTGGTATGTAAGAAGAGGTTAGGTATGGAAAGCGAATTGCTGATAAAGATATAAAGATGACAGCTCACAGGAAAATGAAGTCTGTGTTGCGTGTGATTTACCTCAGATATAGCTATGAGATACTTGTGTTATCGTCTGTGAAAACCAAAACTTCGAGAAGATATTAATGTTTAAGAGGATAAGCTTGTTAATGGTGAATCCTGAGTTCCTGACTGGTAGTGAAGATGATGATACGTGAACAAGAACAGATTTACTAATCTTCCTGACCCCTTTTTGCCTGCTATATAACCTGATGGTTTTTAATATTTAAGAGGATAAGTTTGTTCATGGTGAATCCTTCCTGACAGATCAAGATTATGGAGAATTGTCATGAATTGATAGTGATGATGATGATGATACATGAACAAGAACAGATTTACTAATCTTCCTGATCCATTTTTGCCTGCTATAACCTGATAGGTTTTAACATGAAATAGACAATAAACTAAGGCTAGAACAAGGTAATTAATTAGATCATTGATGCTTAAGCAGAGTGATTATTCGATGAATACAACTTAAAACAGATCAGTTCATTGTTTCCAAAGAGGATTATGAGGGACTGGAAGATGCAGAACAGTTAGTGAGAGGTTAGAGATAGTCACAAGTTCTTCTGTTGTCTCTCTATGTCCTTCTCGAACCACACGTGTGTTTGAAGTATAACCAAGAGAGCTAGAGAGGCATAGGTTTATGTAAAGTGGAAGCAAAAATGGTGTCTCAAACACACATGATGATTACCTTGAGAGTGAAGAAAAATGCATCGAAAAAGACAAGTTAGAGTCAAAGACAAGAAGAAGAAGAAGATTAATGAACCATTTTTCTTTAGAGATCATGAGGTCCCCCTCCAATCCGTTTTCCACTCTACCAATCGACCAACAACAAACAAAATGCTTTCGTTCTCTAACCTTATTCATACCAATCTTCATATTCTAAGCAAACCCCACAACCATCACCATCATCATCCCTCTTACCTTCTCATGAAGCCTCCTCTCTCTCACTATTTCTCTAGTACAAACATACACAGTTCAAAGCATTTCGATCTCCATTCATCAAAACCATTTAAAAAACAAACCAAAGGGCTCTATTCTTAGATCTCTAGTTGGCCAAATCAAAACAACACAATGAGGAAGCCGGATCTGATGGGCAAGGATGGAATGAGCAACATTAACAAAACCAAGCTTAGAAAAGGGTTATGGTCACCAGAAGAAGACGAAAAGCTGATAAAGTACATGTTAACAAATGGACAAGGTTGTTGGACTGACATTGCACGCAATGCTGGTCTCCAGAGATGTGGGAAGAGCTGCCGTCTACGGTGGATTAATTACTTGAGACCTGACCTCAAGCGTGGTGCTTTTTCCCGTCAAGAAGAAGAGCTTATCGTCCATTTCCACTCTATTCTCGGCAACAGGTATTATTATTTCGGAACTGAGAATGTCTCCGACAACATATGTTCTTACAATGTGATCAAATATTGCCTGTTATTCATTTCAATTCATTTTGGATTTTTAACATATCATGGCATTGTCCTGGAGCTTCAAGTCCTCGACATTTTAGAGTCATTTTACAAGTTGCCAAACACTTTTGACAGACCAGTTCACTGAATCTTCAATGATGTAATTCTTAAAGCTTTATGGAAAGTTTTTCAATGGCATTCTCTGAAACATACACTTGTTCGAACATGACCGGAACATAACTGAACAGGTGGTCTCAGATTGCGGCTCGTCTTCCTGGGAGGACAGACAATGAGATAAAGAATTTCTGGAATTCCACCTTAAAGAAAAGATTGAAGAACACTGCTTCCACGGCTTCCCCAAATGACAGTGAGTCATCGGACGCAATGAGAAGTAGTATCATGGACATGCATGATCATGACTTCACTGCCATGTGCATGGACTCATCCATGCAAGCTATGGTCACCAACAGCAACCAGTTCGACTCGTTCCCTGTGATGGGTTACAAGTATGACATGACGGGTTCAACCAGTTTCCTTGATTGGCCGCCATGTTTAGGGCAAGTTGGTGTAGGAGTAGGAGATGGTTTTTCCGGTGATTGCGGTGCTTTGGAGACTAACAACAAGTTTGGTTTAGAAAGGGACTTGTGTCTTCCTCCACTAGGAATTAGTAGAAGTATTGAAGAAGAGATCAATAATCATAATCATAACAATAATGGCATTAGCTCCAAAAGCAATCACAACCACCACTTGAACACTAATACTTGCTTTAATGACACTCATAACCAGAGCTTTAAGGAGGAGGATGACATGTTTGGGATTCCAAATCATTGGGACTTGGAAGGTTTCATGGAGAATATGTCTTCCTTTCCTTTCCTTGATTTCCATATTGAATAACGAGCTAACCAGCCACCCTTTGGACTATTGAATCTTCCTTACTTCTTACTTGATATACTTCTTCTTTTTTTCCCATATAATTGGAGGCCAGCAACAAGTATAGAAGAGTTGAATGGCTAGGGATCAATACTAGTCAGTCTGTTTGTAACAGTTCACAAAAATAAGTGTAGATTCTCATGTTCTGAAAATGTAATAAACATTATGTAATCATATGTTAATAAGATTGATGAGACCATTTTCGATATATATGTATTTTATAAATTTCTTGTGGAACATATTTAAAAGATAGAACTTGGAAACTGGCAAGAGCAAAATATTGTAAACGACGCCTGAGAGATTCGAACTCTCGCGGGGAAACCCCATGTACTTAGCAGGCACACGCCTTAACCACTCGGCCAAAGCGTCGTGATGGTTACTCTTACAAAGATTCAAAGAATATTTAATGTTGATATGGTTTTTACAATTATTTTCTTCTTTGACTCTAATTTATTATCTATTTTTATTGCTGCCTGAGGGTCAAGTTAATTCTTCTATATCACTTGGAAGTTGGAAATAACTCTGAATTTTACTTTTGTGTATGTTTGGTTGGACGTAAAGTTTTTAATGGAATGAAATGAAATAGAATGGTTTATAATGAAATGGAGTGTAAATGGATGTAATATTAAAAAATTGTTGCTTGTGAGGGAGAAGTTTTCATAATGTAATATAATGAATGTTGTTTGGATTAAAGGTTTATAATGTAATATAGTATAAAGTTATTTATCATTTTACATTTCATCATAAACCCCTCAAATCGGAGGTTTTTTATTTTTACTGTTTTAAATAGAATGAGATGTAATATGAATCTCCTCTTGCATCTCATTCCATTTTATAAACTCTCCTTTCAAGCAATGGAATAATATTACATTCCACTCTATTCCATTAATAAACCCCAATCAAATATAGCCTTAAAGGCGACTTGTTTTTAACATTTTATTTTTTATGTTAATATATTGAAAACAATTCCTCTATTAATTAAGAGTAAGATTGTGTATTTTTAGACCTGTTTAAATACTACGTTTCAATAGAAATTCTACTGAGACGTTATTATTAGTATTTTTGTAATGTCCAATTTGTTATAGACAAGAAAGTGCTGACTATAATAACAATATTGAGTGAAAGTTTAGCTAAAACGCATAATCTAAAGAGGTGTAATAGTATGCAATTTTACTCCTAATTAAATGAATAGCTAGTTATAGAATATTATTCATAGAGAGATTGTTTCCGATACAAGAAAGTCTCAAATGTGAACACAATTTTGAAGTAGTAAGGTAATAGCATCAGAAATGGCATGTAATTAATATGAGTGTTAAGGAAAAAAATTAGTAATTGATTGATATACTAACAAGTCACCATTTATTTATTTGAGAAAATAATAATATAAAATTTTACATTAATGTAATTTATTTTTTAAAAAATTATTTAATAATAATAATTATTAGAAACTAATAATTACCCAATTCCATCAAAATTACAACACATTAATTATGTAATAAGTTATAACTTTTTGGATTTGTGAGTGTTTAAATATTTTTTTGTTGAACAGAAGAGCTCGCAGTCGCTATCATTTAAATGTGCACTAGGTAAACTTTTGGATTGATGTAATAGCCTGCAAATTACACTAAACGGGTATTCTGCACTAAACAAGCCCTATACGACGGGCTCGATCGAGAAAGTGTAGGTAAGAAGATTCAAATACAAGATCTTTTGGTCTCATGCCTCCCACTCCACTAACTCAATGATAATGAGGTGAGTTTGAGCCTAATCCATCCTAATCAAATCAAGACTCGAGCTCAATTTTAATTTAATTTGAGTTAAGTTTGAATAATTTTTGTGAATTAGACTCAAACTAAAAATTAAAAATAATATATTTTTATTAAAATTTAAATTGAATCCAAATTTACAAATTTAAACTTAATTTTTAAAAAAACCATATTCGACCTAAAATTTGACGAATATTCCTTACTTTTTGACTGAATCGAATCGAATAGAATGGAATCAGACAAGCCTTGACATTGGTGAGAGTGTTTGAGAATGAGCATATCGTGCACTATGCACAAAACTAATGGCCATGCACGATAAGAAGCACTCAAGGGCATATGGTCTTTAATTGTTCTAAACAACTGATTAACTAAACAATCATTATATAAAATTTTCCATAACAGTGGCTTTAGGCATTAACACGTGGATTAGTAGACAAATATTAAAAAAAAGAAAAAATAGTATTTATATGGCATGGAATCGTATATTATATAATATAGGGTTAATTACTTAAAAAAATTCAAATTTTTGTTAATTTTTCAATTATAACCCGAGCTTTAAAAAGTAACAATAAAATGTCTTAATTTTTTTTTTAATTCTAGCCCAAACTTTAAAATTTGGCAATAAAATGTTCAAAATTTGCATTTTCTTCAATTATATCATGACATTATCTATTATTTTTCTGATGTTTTCAGCTATTTGTTTTCTGTTTGTTCTTCTAATATTTCAAACTACTCACGTGTTACAGTATACTGCACCAGTAAGCTCTTTGTTTTTATTTCATTTTTCTAATGCCTTAAGTGAGATGATATCGGAACTGTGTAATCTGAAAATCGAAAGATGAGGACATCGAGAGAACAAACTGAAAATGAAGAGAAAAAACTGAAATCAAATTGTAAGATCGTCGGGGTTGCGTGATCTAATTTGATTCATTTTTAAACAACGATGTCGTTTTAATTACGTGATTAAACGATGTTGTTTTATTAATCTTGATTTGTTGTGTTAATTTTGATTGACGTGTATTAATAATTAAGGTTTCTGAAACACTTAGCAAGTTACGTCAGCAAACTTAAGGAAAATATTAACATCAGTTTAGAATTGAAAAAAGTTGAAATTTTGAATATTTTATTGCTATTTTAAATATTTTATTGCTACTTTTTGAAGTTCGAGTTAGGATTAAAAAAATTGAAAGTTTGAGAATTGTATTACTATTTTTTAAAATTCAGTTATAATTAAAAAAGTGACAAAAGTAATTAACTCTATAATATATATATATACTAATAAAAGAAGGTATTATTATTACTCAGCATGCACTATGGTATGTACTATTATCATATGAAGTGAAAGTGAGTATGTGTATGGCAACATCTCTGCGATATAATTATTTAATCAACTTTGATTTGACCATCTCACTCGAAATTAACACTTTAATTAGGCACTAAACACCAATTAACTGATCACCATCCGTTAATTAACCTTATCTCTAGCATGAATAGGAGGAGCTAACTCCTAACATGCACTAAACCTAGACCTGGCAAAATTTCATTCAATTCAGATAACTCGATCTTGTTTGATGTAGAAAAAATCAGATACATGTTAGAATTTTTTTGATCGAATTTAAATCTGATTGATTGATTTTTGTCTGAAATAAAATCAAATCTAGATCTAGGTTGACCTAATAAGATAAAATGTCTGAATTTTTAAAATTAGCCAACACCGAATCTTTAAAACCGATTAAAATTATCCGATCCGAATTTAAAAAAGGTAAAAAAATCATTGTTTAAAAATTTGGTAAAGAAAAAAATTTACGTAATTTTTTTTCCCTTTTTTCTTATGATAAGAGATGTGAAGAAAATGATGCAATTTAATGGCCGTTTGTAATTAGTTAAAATCGGACAAATCAGTTCTAAACCGAGTTTTGTGTTTTCTAATTTGGATCAGTTCCGGGTCAGTTTGGTAAAAAAAAATTGATTTCAAACTAATTTAGGATCATAAAATTTTTATCTTTGTCCGAATTGTCTAGAACGGGTTTCGTTTGAAACTAATTTTTTCGGGGCGCTAACCAAACCTACACTCTACCCCATTCATTTCACATTGAAAGAATTAAAATTAAAGGTTATTAGTTTCATGTTAAAATTTAGAAGATCAAAATGTCTTTATAAATTATTTTTGAACCTATAATATATTAAATTTGAATTAAAATTAAGATAAAAGACATCGACTTCTATCATAATTTATAAACTTTTCTCTTATAATTTAAAACTTTTAGAAAAACCTCTTAAAATTTAAAATTATCATAAAAACTCCTTTTAATTTTCTAAAAAACTCTCTTCTTTTATACTAATGTAAAAAAAGACAAAACATACATAATATATACACTAATTAAATGTCACTAATATAGTAATTAAATTCATCTCTTAAATATGACCCAAATTAATAAAATTTATTTAAATTAATAATTTACCATAATTGTTAATTTGAATTAAATTTAATTAATTTGATTCGAGTTAGGTTGAATCGTCATGTAAATAGCATTTGATTAGTATAATGATCGATACATATATTTTATTATTATATTTTAATCGAAGAAAATTAAAAGAGATTTTTTTCTGAAATTTTAAAAACTAAAAATTCTAAAATTTCTTAGAGAAGATTTATATTTTTTTATTGTTACAAGAATTGATCATGACAATTTTAAAAATAACGTGAAGTCTATTTTCCTGATTACCAAACGGATTGAAACAATCTCAACATATCAACGCTCATATGTTGCTTCAAAATCGAACTTGTTATGTTATGATTGCTTATCAAATGGAATCATGACAAGGCAATACTTGCCTTTGTTTGCCATTTGAGAAGTTGGTTGGTTTTTTTAGTATTAGAATATGCCATATCGACTAAACATGAAAATATTAAAAGTTTATAAATGATAAGAGTTAACTATCCAAATGATTAGTTCTACTCATCTTTACAATGGTTAACTCAAGTCTAATTCTTGTTAGTATACTCTACGCTTCACCCTTACTTGACATATTCTTAACGAAACTAAGACATTTTTCTCATTTTGATCTTAACCAAACAAGAGCGTGCAGTAATGAACTACTCTAAGTTACGTGATACTATTAGACTACATGAACTCTTTTTGCAATAACTGGCAGGCTCGCTTTCTGTTTTTAATTCTGCTCAATGGTTATGGGGTTGCTTTGCTCCACTAGAGGTTCCATTCCATGTCAAAACAAGATGATAAAGTAGTGATTGAGCTCATTAGTTGCAAGGAAGAGATAAAAAAGGAATAGAGAACGTGTGTGCTGTGTGGCTTCCACACGAAAGTGGAATTGCATATTCATATTGAATTCTGAGAGGGACCGCTTTAATGATCCCCTCAAGATTCTCTACTTTCTTTTTTACTTATTTAATTCGAATTCTTATGTTTTTTGTACAATACAAATTAAAAAATAAAAAATTAATTACAATCTATCTTTCTTAATTATCCACTAATAATACTTTATACTTCAATAAAATTATAAATAATACAATTATAACTAATGATCAAAAAATTCAATCGGTTCAGCTGGTTCAATTATAAAAATTTTGAATTGTCTAACTTTTCAGTTTGATTTACTTTTTTTTTAAACGAAAGAACCAGCAGATGCTATCCTTTGGATAGATACTGGGTAAACCTCCGAATTGAAGCAATAGTTTGCAAATCACGCCAACCAGGTACTCCGTACTAGGAAAGCTCTATACGTCACGTTCGATCTAGAGAATATGAGTAGGAAGATTTGAACACAAAATTTTAAAATTCTAGTTCAGTTTAAATTCTAGTCCGGTTTTTAAAATATTGAATATAATCACAAAAATACAATATTAATTATTTATTATTCCAAAAATTTATTAACACTAAAATCTAATTTGTAAATTTTCTGTAATTATGAATAATTCAGATATAATTACAATCAAAATAACCGATAATTATAATAAATTATATCATAATCATTATATTATCAAGCACACAAGCACTTAACATGGAGAATATAATATAGAAGATCGCCAGAGGCACTTATCTATGCGCTAAGAAAAGTTAGGTCGTCTAAAAACTCATGCTGTGATTGGAATCCTACGTAGCTTCCATTTGTTAAAAGCTTCTCACGTCACCGACTAGAGATTTTTCTGTTCTCGGGACCAATTAACATTTGTAGCAGAAGAAAGATTGAATACAGCTTGCAAGATGGTTCTTCCAACATATTGCTTTTCTTGGTTCTTAAAGACTTGTTTAAGTTCTAAAATCAGTCAATGCAAGTTGGTCTCATCGTAAAAATCGTTTAACCAAGTTAGTTTCCATTATAATACATGAAATATTGCTTATCTTCATTTCGTTTGAGCTATACGTATGGTGTCAGCTTCTCGAGTGGAGGAGGAGAGGATGAAGCTTTTAGTTTTTTCTATCTCTATCTCTTTCCTTCTGTCACTTCACATTCACACTAACAAAGTAATACGTAATTATCTATTAGTTAACGAAGAAAGGTGACGCTATTAGAGATGAAAGCCTGTGTTTAAAAGGGAAAGTTGGGGTGTGTTGTTACTACTTGGCAGTTATCAGTCTCTAAACCAGTGTGAGCAGTCCTGAGATTGATGACCTCCGTTCTCTGCAACTCTTTGTTAGTTCCTACCTTTTTCTTTTCTGTCAATATTATCAATGGATTCTCCACATGCATGCATATCATACGTGTATTAGTTGCTTTTGATGAATGTATCTGATAGCAGTGTAGCTTCTTGTTACGTGTAACTAACGAGTAAAAGAGAAGACGGGCCGGGTTTCAATTATTGAACGGGACAAAGGAATGAAGTGGTGTAGGTTTTATCTTAGGATTTGTTTCCACTGTGGTCATGATTTATTATGATAACATTGTTCATTGGTTCCTTCTGCTTCATAAATTCTTCAATGGCCTTTTGAGTTTGGCATTATCTTGCTTAGAATTTGGTGGTTTCTCTTTTTAATCAGAAGGTCGAACCTTCCTTCCATGGAAGGTCTATCAATAATAATAATCTTGACTTTGATAAAAGAGTCTCACCTTTCATGGAGCATAATCAATAAAACTGGAGGATCTAAAGCAGTTTCTTGGAGGATTTTAATGTTTGGGAATTCATTTGATTTGTCTGATATGCTTGGAATTTTCTATCAGTTCTTAGATATATCTATATTCCTTTTAAGGACACTTGGATTGGCAGATTCTTTTAACTTTTAGTATCTGGAACTGACAGAGTTTCAACTGTCCCTCAATCAATCAATGCAAGAAGCTTTCGCTATCAGACTCTTTGGTTACGTAATCATATGTTTTAAGATCTGTCAAAAGCTTTCTTAACTGATAATCATTTCTCTAGTAATCATCTTCTCTGCTCAGGCATATATATGTATGTACTGGTAAGAGTAATTTATAGAGAAAAGAGTTTATACTGAACAGAACTGAAACATTTTTCAGAGAGTCAACGCAAACCTGACAAAACTAGCTGCATCAGAACTTTTCCTGAAAATAACTTGGACATGGCTGAGGATGATGCATTGCAGAAAGCCGACAGGAAGTGGAAGATACCACTCTTTGTTTTTTTCAGTGATGTAAGGTACGTAAATTCTGTGTCCTAAGCACAAAATTGTTCTTAAAATTAACATGCATAGAAGACCACATTAATTATTGGGAATAATGCAGACTTCTTGTTAAGATGGATGAGCTTGGTCTGGAGATACTGAGGATTGCAGTACCTGCAGCAATGGCTCTGGCAGCAGACCCCATAGCTTCCTTGATTGATACAGCATTCATTGGACATCTTGGTTTGTTTTCTTCCACGAGTTTCGTAAATTTTAATGTTATTACCGTTTGATCGTCGAATTTATACATGTTGAAACTGACGATGATTCGTCATTTTCTCCATAACAGGACCAGTTGAAATAGCTGCTGTAGGAGTTTCCATTGCAATATTCAACCAAGCATCAAAAGTGACCATCTTCCCACTGGTCAGTGTAACAACATCTTTTGTTGCGGAGGAAGACACTGTTCAGAGAATTAGCAGTGAGACACCCGAGGATGGTTCAGCCAAAACCATTGAAACGAAGAGAGAGCTGCAACCTGAAGATGTCAAGCTTGAAAACATGGAAAAAGGTTCTTCTACAGACGCAAATGAAAAGAAAGATCCAGACACAGAAGCTGAAAATGGTGTCTTATTTCTCCATTCATATCAGAAGATTCAATCGTAATTTCATCAAGAGTATCTGTAACTAAATGAATGTTTTGTTTTCTTCATCAGATTCCAAGTCAACTACATGCAAGTCTGAGAAAAATGAGATGAAGCAATTACACAAGGAAAGGAGACATATCCCTTCAGCATCAACAGCTCTGATTGTTGGTGCTGTGCTTGGTCTCATTCAAACTATATTGCTGATATTTGCAGCAAAACCTCTTCTACATATTATGGGAGTGAAATCGGTAAGCTTCTTCACTGTTTTTCCTGAAATGCAGTTAATTCCATTGACGTTCTTCTTCTTCTTTTCAGAATATTATCACTAATGTCACTTTCAGTTGAGCTTAAGGTGAACAGAAAGTTCAGATGAGAAGGATATATTAATCAAGCTTTCAAGTTCCAACCTTCGTAACCTTATTAAATAAGAAACTGATTAGAAAGATTTAGTAATTAAATCCGTTTACACTCCTGATTGTACATAAGCATCAGCCTGCACCACTTGAGAGTAATTGATTGAGAATTTGACCTTTTCGTACTTTTGACAGGACTCACCAATGTTAAACCCAGCAATGAAGTACCTGACGTTAAGATCATTCGGTTCTCCTGCTGTTCTTCTGTCTCTGGCCATGCAAGGTGTCTTTCGAGGGTTCAAAGACACAAAAACACCCTTATACGCCACAGGTGAAAGAGTAAACTCTACAATGTAACTTCAGATGTAGCAGCTTCAACTGACTATTACTTCATTGAGTTTTGATTAAATATTTCGTGTAACAGTAGCAGGAGACTTGACAAATATTGTTCTGGACCCATTATTTATCTTTTCCTTCAGGTTGGGTGTGAGTGGTGCAGCCGTAGCACATGTTGTTTCTCAGTAAGTGTAGCTTGTCGTCCCTGGAAACTGTAGTTTACTCTGTTACAGCTTTGTATTTCTTCATATTCACATTCACTGACCAGTTAGTAACCCTTCCCTGCCTATTTAGGTACTTGATTTTGGCGATCCTGTGTTGGAGACTAACGAAAAAAGTTGTTCTCTTACCTCCAAATCGAAAACATTTGCAGTTCAATCGATTTCTGAAGAATGGTAAGCTATAGCTAAAGTTGAAACATGAAAGAATCAATATAGAGCTTAATTTTATTAACAGTATAGGTTTGGTGTCAGGTTTTGTATTGTTGGCAAGAGTTATAGCAGCAACAATATGTGTGACCTTGGCAGCTTCAAGGGCTGCAAGGTTGGGTCCAACTTCCATGGCTGCTTTCCAGGTTTGCCTCCAAGTCTGGTTGACTTCTTCACTTCTTGCTGATGGTTTAGCTGTTGCAGGACAGGTAAACAAATGCGTTGGGTAGACCAGTCCGCAATTTTCCTTAAGCTAATGATGTATTAACAAGTTTCCTGTTCTTACAGGCAATTATTGCTTGTGCGTTTGCCGAGAAAGACTACCAAAAAGCAACAATTGCTGCAACTCGGGTACTACAGGTATGCCAAAGATACCTGGATTGTTGTTTTTGAAATGATTCTTTTTACCAGAGCTTGAAAATCCATGAAACTTTTGCTCTGCAGATGAGTTTTGTTCTTGGTCTAGGGTTAGCTTTGGTTGTTGGGCTCGGTCTGCGTTTTGGTGATGTAATTTTCTCTAAAGACACGAATGTTCTTAGCATCATAGGCCTAGGAATCCCGGTAACTTATCATCCTTCTACCTGAAAAGTTTGGTTTTTCAGTTTTAGCATTGATCCTGTATGAAGTTGGATTGAGTTTTGATTGTGTCCACAATCAGTTTGTAGCAGCTACACAACCCATCAACTCCATAGCTTTTGTCTTTGATGGCGTGAACTTTGGAGCATCTGATTTTACCTATTCTGCTTACTCAATGGTCAGTTTATAGTTACCTTTCCTCCTGGCATAGTCCTTATATACCCTTCTCGTTCCTTTCTAATGGAGGTTGCCCTTCAGGTTCTGGTGGCCGTGGCGAGCATTGCAGCTATATTCCTACTGTCTAAAACAAGTGGATTCGTAGGAATTTGGGTTGCTCTAACCATTTTCATGGGACTGCGAATGTTTGCTGGTGTATGGAGGTAAACAAAACCTTGTAGAAAAAGCTGTTCATTTTATGAGAATTGCATGATCATATGACAAAAAATTTGTAATTGCAGAATGGGAACAGGAACTGGACCTTGGCGTTTTCTGAGAGGCTGAACATAGGAAATTCTTATGACATTTTCATTGTCACATTCCTTCATATTTAACAGATGTAACTAAATTTCGGATTCTACCAGGAAAGTTGACAAGTTTGTGTACTATAGCTCTAGAATTTGTTCTGTTTCATCCTTTGCTGTAATAATATCTCCTGACTTTTCAGTAATAATTCAATATATCTACTACATGAACATTATCTAAAATATGTCTGTGGTTGACTAGTCGACGAATGAAATAATTGACTGCGCCTGATCGGAAAAGGATGTTAACTTCAGTTTAGTGTCACATTGGAGTGACAAATGTCTTCTTTGTTATAAACGCATTGGTTTTAAGAAAGTAACCAAACTAAGAACTTATCAGTCTCCAATGTTTAGCAGTTGATCCCACACTGTTCAATGTCCGGACCGGTGACTCTGATAGTGAAAGGATCAATCCGAACCCACAACAAAGAAAAGATAGAAGCAAGAAGAATAGACCATACTACAACTATGGTGGGTGTTCTGTTCTGTCTACCCATCAGACCTTTGAGGAAAGGGGATAGATGGATAATGACCCAAAATGCAAAGAAAAGTTTGCCAAGTAGAGGACCCCATGACCGGTAACCACTGTTGATGGCATAAGATACTCCAGCAACAATACCAACCATGTTGATGATGAGCAGAGTTGTTGGAGGGATGAGAAGAGTAGACCATTTGAACAGATAAAGCCCAGCAAAATCTCCTTTTTCGTCTGATGCCTTGGAAGTAACGGTGAAGTTGGTGTCAATGCCTGCAAGTACCTTGAGCAGGCCTTGGAATACAGCAAAAAGATGGGCTGAGACGCCACCGATAACCCAAAACTGCTCGTTTCTCCACCACTCATCAATTCCAACGCCACTCCATCTCATCTCCAGGATACCAGTGGCAAAGATGGAAAGAAAGAGGGATACAAACCATAAACTTTCTATGTTACTAATCTGCCACAAGAAATGTGGAAACAATTTTCAGTTTAGACCATAAACATGGCAATAGGAGAAATTTTCGGATCAAAAAGAGCATCCAAAGAGGTAAATCCTAAATGCATTTACCGTTAGAACTTAGAAAGGAAGGTTAAGGTACCTGTGGAATAATGAACTTGTTTGTAAGTAGACAGACAGCTGGAAGTGTACAATACATCAGAAGGGGGATGGAAGTGACTGGATAGATGGTAGCGTTCACATATGCAAACCTCTCAAGGCATTTCAATCGACCACCATATCCGTACCAAATTGGACAATGCCGGCTAAACAGAATTTCCATGGAACCCAAAGCCCATCGAAGGACTTGGTTCAGTCGATCGGAAAGATTAATTGGGGCAGACCCTTTGAAGGCTGGCCGCTTAGGCATGCAATAGATTGATCGCCAACCACGTGCATGCATTTTGAATCCAGTAAGAATATCTTCTGTTACAGAACCATATATCCATCCAATCTGTGGAGAACAAGAGACATCAATTAAGATCCAAGCAGAAATAGATAGATCAATAACTAATGTCAGAGGCAAACGTAATCAAGAAGAATCAAGTATAAATGTGGATGATAATTGTTCGGATGCTACAAAACGAACTGATTTGTCATCAATAACTAGTATAGCTGCTTCAGTTGCAATTATTACAAACAGGTAGTCCAGCAGAAAATTAAGAAGAGATTCTTTCAGAACACAAAAGAAAAAGGAAAGGCAATTGGAAAGATAACACTATAGGCAGCATTTAATCATTGAAAAAGTATATACATACCTCACTTCCCCAATCTGTTTTGTCTTCATATCCGCAGCTTATAA
>JANZXR010000004.1:191137-202783 GCA_027575705.1 Erythroxylum echinodendron
TAATTTGAACTGAACAAAGAGAAGAGATATAGAAAGTTTGAACCTTCTACACCCTCTTCGATATCTTCAAGGTTAAACATTGGTATGGTGGGATCTACATGTTTTCCTGATTTCTTCTTGTCCGAGCTCTTCCTACTTGATTTGGAACTCTTCTTCCTTGACCCGCCACAAATCGATGATAGAACCCCTGGCTTTTTATGTTTGGGCTTTAGGGGAGGTTCATAACCATAAAAGGCTGTTCTGTTGAAGACACATCCAGTTCCCACATAAACAGGACCTTGAATGCCGTCTAAACCTCTCAAATTTATCTGAATGTGGCAAGATAAAGAGAAGTTAATATCAATGCTAAATGAATTTCTATTCTTTGTATGATTTGATTCAACCTCACATCAATGGCCAACTCATTTGCAATAGAAACACAGAGAAGCTCAATAATAATCAGGAAAAGGAAATCCATCTCAAATTCACGACAGTGGACTCACATCAAAGAAAACAGTATTGCAGTTGGCATATCGATCATTCCTGTCAATACCATCAAATCTCTGGGGAAACTGAACATAACAGACTTGTATTCCAAGATTGGGATCCATCAGAAAGCACATAGCTTCTCTCAGAGCCTTGCTATTATTTATATAGTGATCACAATCAAGATTCAACAAGAATGGCCCATTAGTAAGGACAGCAGACACTCTAACCTGCAAAAGTTGCCTTCTTTATGAGATCAGACATCAATAAGATCAAATAACAAAAACTATTGTTGAATACTTACAAGTGCATTCATAGCACCAGCTTTCTTGTGGTGTTGGAAGCCTGGACGTTTCTCACGAGAAACATAAACCAATCGAGGCAACTCATTACCCTCGGCATCAAGACCTCCATTTTGGCCCAAGAAAACCTGAAAGCATATAATAATGGCCTCAGGAATATGATCTTACTGCTCACAAGAACATATTTTTGAATCAAGTAAAATCAAGCATGCATCCAAAAGTATGAAAAACAGCAAACAGTAATGAGGTGGATATCACACATAAGAATACAATCTGTAGACAAAAACTTTAATATGCACCATGACACAGTGCTGCAAAAGCTTTTGGGGCTTGTGGAGACATGCACTGTAATTAGGATCACACAGAAGATAGCCAATAGCAAAATTTTTTGTTACCTGAATCATTCCTGGATGATCTCTGGTGTTATTTCCAGGCCATGGAGTACCATCTTGCATAACCCATCCTTCTTCAGGAACCTTTTGTGCCTTTGTGACAAGCCGATTAACACGAACTTTGAATTCTTCATACTCTCTCTACAACAGAAGGAGAAGAATTACATTCTAGGAAAACTCCAACTAAGTGAAAATAACAGGTGGAGTCAAGTATGTCAAACTCATACCTTCATAGCTCGACGATCTTTGACAAATGAGGTTTGCGGTTTATCCTTCAAGTAGTCAATCTTCTGTGCAAAATACCACTCTGGAGCCCTTGGCTCAATGTCATATTTCTTGGAGAAAGGCACCCACTTCCTCGCAAACTCTGCAGTCTCGGCCAAAGCTTCAAATGTCAACATTGCAGCACCATCATCAGAGACATAGCAGGAGATTTTGTCAACTGGGTAGTCAACTGCAAGAATAGAAAGAACAGTGTTTGCTGTTACAAGTGGTGGCTCCTTCGAAGGATCCACAGTACTGACAAAAATGTCAACAGCAGCTAACTGTGATGGCTCTCCTTCGTGGTCATATCTGTTCCTCAAGAAAAGATGTAATTAGAGCTCTGAATATAGGAATCGTCAAAAACCATAGAGAAAGTTTCGCACCTTAAGGCAAGCCTGTCAAGATATGTTTCACGGTTTACAGGGAACCACTTGGGGAACTGGTCCAATATCCAGGATATAGCAAACCAAATCTCACAGATTACTGAAACTAACCACAAGGCATATGCATTACGAACAGGATTTGTTATTCGGTAGTGCAGGAAAAAGCAAAGGATAACAAGCCGCAGAATGATGACCATCCTGTATGGATTAATCCTAGAGGATGGAATGGAAACCTTCCTTGAGAGAGGTTGTCGAGCTTCATCGTTCCTAGAAAACAAAAGGGCCCTATATACATCAGTATAGGCTCCAGGGAGATAATGTCAGGTATTGCATTTAGTGCAACAGTGCATCAAGAAGACAACGTAAGAATGTGAACAGGCAATGAAAGCAAAACAAGCTCAATTACATCCACAGAGTATTAACAAGCTACACATAGAACAGAGCTCACAGTAAAGAATCATCCACAAGCACATCTGTGCTGGCATCAATATCCCCAACACCTCTTTCTGAGGGAGCTTGTCCATTGCTCATTGGCACAACATTCTTCTCTTGCTTCATTTTCCACCCGTCAATTCTCTCTTTCCATGCAACGTTTCCTAATCCTGATGAACCAAACTCCTTTGGTGGGTCCACGACCCTCACATTAGCTACAAAAATCAACATTACAGAGGCTTAGAATCAATACCACGTAAGTCATTGACAGAATACTGATCACATGAGGAAGGGAGGTTTACGTGATTGATTGACATCAGTTGCATAAGATAGAGAATGGACGTGCTTCTCACCACCAACACTGGGAGATGCTATACATATATGTTCAGGTGATGCAGCAGACAACTCTCCAGAGGCCTACAGGTTAGAAGTAGCTGGAAATTAAGGCTTGCATTTTTTCTGTTTGTGGTTTTTTTTTTTTCCAATTTTATAACTTAAAAGATAAATGATTTTTAATTAAATATATTTATTTTAATCTCTTATATAATATTTATCAATAAATGCTTAATTTTTTAAAATAAAATAATTTAAAAATAGATTTTGTTTATAGATTATTATTTATTTTAAATATATTTAAATTAAATCAAATTTTATTTAAAATTTATATAATTTAAAATATTTTAAATTTAATTTTTGTTAATAATTATTAAATTTAATTACAGAAATTTAATTATTAAGTAAATTAAATTATTCATAATTCTTATTAGTAATTAATTTTAATTAATTAACTATAATATTAAATTAAATTATTCATAATTTTTATCAAAAGTTTATATATTAACTAATTAAATAATATATATTTAGTTAATAACAATGATTTAAATATTGTTCCATACCGGTTGAAAAATAGAACGGTATCAGTGTTAACGGTACCAGCCGATACCGGAGTTTTTGCATGGTATCAATAAGTATTTGAAATATTGGTTAATAACGTAATTTTTTAAAATTGGAGTAACTTGTTAGCAAATATTAAAAAAAAATTTACCTACCCTTTAGCTAGAACCACCACTCTACTTTCAGCTTCCTCCACGCCAGTCCCCACCACTTTTTCAGTCCTCCTCCATGCGGACTACGTCACCACTGAACCTCCTCCACACCACTCTCCTCCATACACCCAAAATCGTCAAATCTGGATTAAATCCATATCCAAATCTGACTCTGACCCAAAAACATCAAGCAAATACGTTGTGAATTTTTTTGGGGTGTGTTTAAATTGATTTTTTTCTGCTTAATTGCATTTATGAGTGTGAAAATAGATTGTGAATTGGAATTAAATTGTGAATTGGATTTGGGATTTGTAATTTGTAAATGATTGAGAACTTGGATAGGAATTGAATAAAGTGCAAAGTTTTGTTTTATCTCGTTGGTGGTTTGGTTGTGGTGGGACTTATCTTAAGTGTTTTTTTATGAAGTTGGTGAATGAAATGCACGGCATGCATGAATGTTGAAAGTTTCAACTTAAAACCGATAATGTAAAGTAAATTTGTTAGAATTTAAATTTTAAAGTAAATAATTAATTGATATAATATTTTACATATTATTAAAATTAGTACAATAGTATTGGGTAAATAATTAATTAATATAACATTTTGTTACATAAAATTAGTATAAAATTATGTCATTGTCAATTAATAATAATAGGATTATAAAGGTGGAGGTCTTGTAATAGATTGTTTTGCAATTTTTAAAAAATTTATGGACTATAAATTTAAAAAATTGCTTAAAACGATATTCAGTATCAGTATTAATTGGTATCGATATTAGTATAGTACCGTACCAAATTTCAATTTAGTACCAAAACCCGTATGGTATTCATGAAATTTGTTGATAGTAAATAAAAAAAAAAACAGAAACAAATGGGTATTCATATATCATAACATATGCATTTTGACTTACCTCCTGTCCATTGTTGAGCAAATGGTTATGCTTACGAGAGATATCCTTGTCACAACTTGGGGCCCCATTATCGTCCCCTCGTCCATAATTCATATGCCAGCCCAACGTTCCCTCTGCAATCTTCCGTTTCGATTGATTTTCAGAAGAGTAACTGAAACCATTTGCACTATCATCAGCATCGCCATCGTCTTCTAGATCCCCAGGAATGGCAGGGCTACCTAGATTAATAGAATTCAGGCTTAGAAATGAAAGGGAAAGGAAAAAAAACCGTTGCTCAGCATCCAGCATCAAAGTTTACAACATACATACAATACAACAGACCTTTGTGCCTCTTGTATCTGGTTTTGCACTGGGGGCAGGACTGATTTCCATCCTTCCTCTCATACTCGTAGCATGCTCTGCACACTGGGAATGCACAGACATTGCAAGCAACAAATGGATCGCCATTGGCAGTTTTGCCAACATTATCACTACATATATGACAGACCTGTCCACCAATAGTCTTCATGGGCTTCGCCTGAGAAGCCAAATCGCAAGACACAAGTTGCAGAAACTTAATTAGCAGAATTCAACCAATTAGAATACAAAATAAGGAATCACAGAAAGAATTTTACTCAGCACGTAGCATAAACATAAAACAGTGTTTTCAATAATTGTCTTGTCAGAAGTAATAACAACTCCGACTATTGTTCACAAAGATAGTTTCCAAGAGCTTAACCTGATGATCCATTGCTTCTCTTTCTTCACGTACACTATAATTATGTAAAGCTCTGAACTTATTAAAGATAAATAGACTTGCAGACAGAGCAACTATGGCTTTAGATTGTACCCGCAGTGTGACAGAGGATTCAACTTTCAAAGTAATGAAATTGAGAGAGATTAGAAGATAATAAACACACATCATGCATTGCCCACTAATCCTTCCTCATTATTAACAAAAATAAGCACAGACGTAAAGTGAAAGTTTTGATCTTTTTTGGAACTAAACGTCAACAAATCTTGGTTTTTAAGAAACTAAAAAGGAAGAAGAAGAAGAAGACACGTTCGGTTCGTCAAAACTTACCCGAATAATAAACACATCGTGTATTGCCCACTAATCATTCCTCATTATTAACATAAATAAACACAGACGTAAAGTGAAAGTTTTGATCTTTTTTGGAACTAAAATCTCAACTGATTTTGGATTTTTAACAAATAAAAAAGAAGAAGAAGAAGAAAAAGACATGTTCGGTTCGTCAAAACTTACCCCAATCAGAACAGACCGTAAGGCCGGCCATCATTGATTTTTTCGAACCAAATCCAAATGAACATACCTGCAACTGACTGACACTAGACAGCGAATTGTCTTGTTAATAGATTGTCCTCCGTGAGCTGTTCGTCCGGGGTATCCATGAGCTGTTCACTAGAAACTGGACTGTTGCTCATCGGCACATCTACCGAGAGAGCAACAAATGCGCCGACTGGTTAGCCAAATATGCCGGCAATTTTGACATCGGTGTCCATCATTTCAACACAACACCCATTGGGTGCCACTTGATCCTTTTACAGGATCTATCGGGAATTTATTTCCCCAGACTTAGCGTGTAACGTTTTTTGTTTGCTTCCCTTAAAAAAAAAAAAAAAAAAAAATAGATTGTCCTCCTACTTGTGTACACAAATAGCCAATAATATCGAGCCACGTCAAGAAACGAATTTTTGTTTTGCCCCAACCGGTAACTGAACCAACGGTGCCTTCTCCTTCTCTTCGGAATTTTTTATAAATTGATTAGCAATTAATAAATTTTGTCAAATTCAAGTTTAATTAAATTATAATAATTAAGTATAAAACTTAGATTAAACTTGAATATTTAGAATTTGACTTACTTTAACAATTTTTGTTATTAAAAAATTGATCACTTAATTAATTAAGTGTTTGATTATGTAAGGCTTCTAAGCTAACTTATTTTTATAAATCAGAATAAATTAATTGGTCTTTATTTAACAATCTTTTCTTTAATTAAATTTCAATTTTTCGATTGACAAGAATAATCGTCTTTTTTAATATTATGTCAAATTCTTCAATTTTATTTGATTTTTACTATATACCAACATTATAAAGGTCTTATACAGATTTAACTTTTTAAACTTTAAATATTTTATTTTACCGATTTAATTTCTGATCTACCTTATAAAATATTGTAAAAAATCTATTTAGATAGTCTTTTATACTTCCAATAACAACTAAATTAACCTATTGAAATTCACTATAAATCTTTATCATGAAATTCGTGGCACTATCTAATAATGAGGACTTCTAAAAAAGAAATTTGTTGTATATACATTTTTCAAATTCGATTATAATGTGCGTGATCTAAGTTCATATTGGAATAAATATTAAATCTAAGTATAATTAAATTTAAATAATTAAATATGTAACTTAAATTTGAATATTTAAATAAATTTACTCATATATGAACAAAACAATAATACTGGACTCCAAACTTATACATATTCAAATATACGTGTGATACCTACTTAGAGATGACATTTTGTCCCTAATCTGGCCCAATCTGGTTAGGTTTAACCTGAACATAAATCCTAATTGACATAGTTTTAGATTTCAAGATTTTAAAAAAAGTAATTTTGGGTTGGGTTTAAATAGACTATGTATCTCTATCGAAAATGAGGGTATAATATATCCTACTTAAATGAAAATTTGAATATGTTTGATTTGGTTTGGTTTGACTTGAGTTTGAACTTGATAAAAACTTAGTAATATTTCAAGTCGGGCTTAATCTCGATCATATATTTTCAGCTCAAGCTTATGCCTAGTGCGGCCTAGACAATATACCTACATCTAGTGTACCGTACATATGCTTGGGCTTTAGAAGAATGGGTAGTTCTTCTTTGCTTGCTTATCTATATCAATTGGACCGGTCTTGTTCAAAGTCCATTTTCTATTACACCTCTCAACCCTGCAACGTATATAAATACCTTTAAAGTTCAAACGCTACAACGAACGAACTTACTTTATCTTTCAAAATCTCGCCGCCACCGCCACTCGCTTAATTTAGAGCAAGTGAGATAAAATCTATCAATGTACACATTTTAAAGATGTTAATAAATTTTAATTATAATAATCAATTAATTAATTAAAGTAATTAGACTAAAACTACTTTTATATGATTAATATTTTTTAAATTTAATTATAAATTAAAGCCACATCTAAAATCAATAGTTAAAGTACTAAAATAATTTTTATACGATTAAATTCAAATTAAAATTATAACTTAAAATGAACTTTTTTTTTATTTTAGGTCAAATTCAATCATATAAATGAGATATCTATTGAGAAATAGTCTCTTTAATAGTTAAGACTGAAATTATAGTAAGAATAGAATTGCGTATATCAAACTTCTGTACTATTGAGGGAGATTTCCTCTAGATACTGTTGATGTGTAACTAAATGATTCAATAATACATAATCTTACCCTAATAAAAAGTTGTTTTCAAATAATTCACGTAAAATAAAAATTATTTTAGAGATTTAACTAATGAATTAATTTTAGATCAATTACTTTAATTTATTAATTTTAAATTGAATTTAATTGTATAAAAATTATTTTAATACTTTAGCTATTAATTTTAGATGTGGCTTTAATTTATAATTAAATTTGAAAAATATTAATCATATAAAAGTAATTTTAGTCTAATTACTTTAATTAATTGAGTATTATAATTAAAATTTAAACATCTTTGAAATGTGTACATCGATAGATTTTATCATCACTTCCCCTGAATTAAGCAGGAATATTGAATCAGGCTCAATAATAGGTCAGACCCGACCCGATTTCATCACTGCTCAAAACATAATTAAAGAATTACAGAGAAGAAACAACGAGAAGGGGGGCGGAAGAAAATGGAAGATATTTGTATACATCCCTCAGTTTTTCGCCTATATCCACCTGCTTCGTACATGAAACACAGATCAGAGTATTTGGTTCCTCAACCTCCCTGCAGATCGCGAGAAAGGGAGCGCCAAACCCTGTACTTTTCATGTACATTTTCAGATTACTAAATTAGTCATCACCGGGATATGTGTGTGTCTATATATATATATAGAAAAGTAGGAAGAGAAAAGAAAAAGATAGAATATAATCTAGATGAGATAAGACTGGCGGTAGCTGTGTCGGTGGCAGTAGCGGTTGTGGCGACGGCAAGATTTGAAAGATAAAATAAGTTCGTTCGTCGTAGCATTTAAAGGTGTTTATATAAAGGCATTTACATATGATCAAGGTACACCAGATCCACAACTGTGACATATTGTATGTTTGGGGCACAAATACAGTCCAGAACTAACATTCTGCGCCAACCAGAAATGAAACTTAGAAGTGCTTCTTGAGTCCAATTTAACATCAAAGAGATGAGTAATAGACATATCACCTTGTGTGGAGGATGCTGACAATAACAATGGTAAGCACCATCACATCGTTTGCAGAACATAAATTTATTCGGATCTCCAGTCCTTCCACATATCTAAAGAAGTCGGAGGCATCAAAATGTAAGATTTCCCTCAAGATCAATACCATATACAGACATTCCTAAAAAAGTTCACGAATAATGAGAATCTAGAACTCAATGTACCTCACAGATTCGGCAAGAAGGACAGTTCCATGAACTCCAGTGAAATAAATCTGCACTGAATCTCTGAATAAGAATACATAGGAGCATGCTTTGTTAGAGTATCTAAACTATTAATTTACCTCTATTTCGAGACCAAGCTTTCAAGAAGCTTCTGTGGTGTTTATTGCCACAACTTTTGCACGAAAGCATCTTTCTTGCTATCTCACTTCCTTCTGTCTCACCCAGAAAGCACATCCGGCACATCACATTAGCATTTGACTGACCTTGCTCTTCTCCACTAATTTCCTTAGAGCCAGCCTGGAAATGTTTGTTAGTACAACCAAGAAGTTATCCCATACGACCGAAAATCATAAAATCTAAACCAAATAAGAAACTGGTTAGGCATATGCAGTTCTTGATGAATTCAAGGATTCAATTCGCTCATTATGTGTAGGTAAGCACAATCAAGTTCAGACATTCTTTCAAAATCTGTACGTAGACGACTTCAAACATCATCAATCAAAGCTAACTAGTCTAAACTCCACATTGCGTCCTTCAAACAACTCTAACATTCCATACTAAACAAAATTCAGCATAAAATTCAGAAATTAACAGCTGTTATAAAACAAACGTGCACATTTGATGTAAACTCACCGTCAGATCTCCAGCCTGAAACCGGCGCGCATAATCTTCGGCTGCAACCATTGCCGCGGCGGCCTTACGCTGAAGAGCCAAACGCTTCGTCTGCGCCGACACAGCAGCCGCACTATCATCAGCTCCCTCACCACCACTACCGCCGCCGCCTCCGTCTCCCCGACACACAACCACTGGAGGTGGCGACGGCGCCAAAGCGGGAACTTGCGCGACCTTAGGAACAGAGACCTGAACATATTTATGAGAATTGGAAATTTGAGTAGTTTGAAGCTTTGAGCTTCTCTAATTAAAGAGGCCTAAGGAATAATAAGAGTATTACAAAGTCAATTAGGATTGGGGTGACAGTTGGCCCACGTTTTGAAATCAACGGGCTAAACCCAAATTGGTCAAGCCTCGGGTCTAACCTGCCCGTCGCCGTTCCTTATTTGGATTTTGCTTTTTGCCTCGACCCAAACCAAAATATCAACTCTAAGCAGTGACAGACAAAACGACAGCGCAGAGGATCCTTTTGGCAAAACAAAGAAAATGCCGACAGCTACTGCTTTCACTGATTTGGAGAGGGAAGAGAAACACAGACCGCGCGAACTCGGAAGAAAGAAGCCATGAAGATCATTAATGCTGCGTCTTTCACGGTGGAGAGAGAGGACCACACCATCGGAAACATTCTTCGCATGTAGATAATCCATCCGTTAATTCATTGTCTGGTTATGTGTTTAATCCAAGTATAATCTCTTTGATTGTTATTGCTGTTATCATTTTCTTCTTTCGTTTATCATTATAGATTTACATTATAGAGAACTCGTCATCCACACCATCTAGTTCTCCTCTGAGACTGTGTTGTTGAATGATCAAAACGGAGGTCGTGAGGAAGAAATTAGACCCCGATAGAACATCTCCAACCGGACCTAATTCTGGACATTGTTGCCAATCATTCATTCCAACTGTCAATATTGAATTCACCCTTCCCCCTCGTCCAACAATGATTAGTTTGTATTGCCCTTCCAATGATCTTAGAGTGTAATAGGTCTCAGCCGAATTGGCAAGATGCTTCTCCATATAGGAGACGTAGCCTGCGGCAACATATCTGCCACAGAAATGTGCAAAACACTCGTCGTCGAGCTTCATCTCTTGTTTCGTCTCGGCTATATTGACTCTAAGAGGGCCTCTTCTTGTGGCTGTCTCTGAGTTTTCTTCTACTAGGAATCTTATCACTGTGAGTTTGACTCCTGGGCGTCTTGCGACCTGACCTGCATATGCTAGTACTTCCCTGTCATCTTTACCACCAATGAAGATGACTTCAATCATGAAGAATCTTTTCATTGTTGATATGTTTTCCGTAGATCCAAAAACACGGTCTACAAGAATTCTGACGGAACAAGGGGCACTTCTGAGCACCTGTTTAAAGCCAGACCTAACAGGTTAACAAAACTGTATCAAAAACAATCATCAGGAGTTTAGCAACAGGACCTATATCAGTTTAGAGAATTCTGTATAATTTCACCTTCCGGTTCACATAACGGAACCCGGGGTGGCCACCGACTAGTGTCCCATCTGGTAGTTGCTTCTTGTGAAAAGGCAATATTAACAGGGAGACCATCAAGTCCTCTGCTAAAACGCATACATCTTGAGCCATGTTATTGAATGTTGAGAGTGCGAGCGTTCTCGTCAGTGTGATGCCATCACTATTTTCGTCCGCATAATTTTGGAACCTTTTGTGATCTGATCTCTCATTTATGTTACCTCCTTATCAGTCAATGTCACCGTGTTCATCCCCTCGCTACTTCGCACCAGTGTGGCTGCAATTTCGTCCGTGAGTTCGACCATGTCTGTCATGTAGACCAGAATTCCCGGGTCAGATGTACCTCGAGATTTCAAAGTGGTTGATGGTTGAAGGTTCTTTGTGTTGTCCATGAACACACAGCTGAATTTAAAGCCCGTTTGAGGCAAAGCAACTGAAGGGCCCTCCAGTGAGTTGGTGCACGTTTCCTGGCTCGCTTGATAATTTGATCTTCCCAACCGCCCATTTCGGTACTCTCCCCTTTACTTGTCAAGAAAATTAAGGGTTTCTTTCAGAACACAAAAGAAAAAGGAAAGGCAATTGGAAAGATAACACTATAGACAGCATTTAATCATTGAAAAAGTATATACATACCTCACTTCCCCAATCTGTTTTGTCTTCATATCCGCAGCTTATAA
>JANZXR010000004.1:202883-238428 GCA_027575705.1 Erythroxylum echinodendron
TATGACTTGGTCATAGTTGGTATTACGAAAAATTATTGAGGGTATATTAGGTAGTTTACATTTATTAGGTTACGTTCTATCCTAAACCCTCTGAATCGGAGGTTTCTTATTTTCACTGTTTAGGATAGAATGGAACGTAACATGAAACCCTCCGCTTCTATCTCATTCCATTATGAAACCTTCAACCAAACGATGAAAACGTGTTATATTCCATCCTCCTCAACCACACCAAGCCTAAGCAAATCTGAACAGTAGGGAACCGTGAGGTTTGCTAAGGGATCCAAACAAGAACCTGATTCTTTTATAAGTCACAATTACGCAATTGATGATGACATACTCGTAATTAATATTTTTCTCGAGTCTATTGAACAAAATACATGAACATAACACCAAAGCCAATGAAATGTCACTTTCACTTAACATTAATCAACTAATAAAAGTCGCAACAGCTAAACAGAACTACCATCATGAACACGAAGCTTGGATTCTGAATCATTGTTGTGACCACTTTAGAAAAGGAGAATTTGATACCCTACTCTGAAATTATCCTAGAGGTACACAATAACCTTTCATTTACAATACAACTGCATATAAATAAGCAGCGGTACAAGCAACCCCAAAAATGTAACCTTAATCTCTGTCTCTGGAATGGGAGACAAACACTTGACCCCTAATAGGGAAGAAATCTTGAGCTTAATCATCAATTTAAAATCAGATCAACCGGTCACCTCTTTGATCTCTTTTGCTTCTGCGGAATAAAGCGAACAGCCTGCTTCCCAAGTTGTACAGTTTTCAATCTGCTATCATCTAGAGTAACCGAAAGCAATGAAGTGCCTTCAACAATATCAGATACCACACCCTTATGCCTGGATTAAAAGGTCAAGATCAAAGATGGAATGGAAGATCAAATAAAAAGCAAGTACCTGAGGATATATTACCGAAAGCATAATCACTCATATGCATCTTCTTGAGGAGATGAAAAGAAAGAAAAAGCTTACCATGAATCATCAGTTGGCTGTTGAACTTCAACTCTCTTTCCAATTGCATCTTTACCCAACCTTTTCAATATCCAACTAGCTGCCATCATCTGACTGTCCTGATGAGATTGCGTGGCATCTCCATCTCCGTTTGATGTCATCATGAAGTTCGATGATCTCTTTCGCTTTGATCTTTGACCCCTTATACTCTTTTCTACCTCAGGTGGAGGACACTGAGAACTCTGATTCTCAATGTCAGGTTTTTTAATCTTCAATCTGAGTGAAAATTTAGAATCTTTTGGCAAGGAATTCAAAATCGGTGTGTCACCAGAGTCATCATTGCTTTCAGCTTTTGAATTGGGCCTCATTTCTGGTGATTTTGCCAAAGATAACTTGTCAGTTCTTACAGTGGGGACATCACTGGCAGGCTCAAATGCAGCTCTGCTCCGCCCAATGCTTCTTTTACTTGATGAAACACGAGTCTCGTCTGAACACATGGTTTCACCTCTGCCAGTGCCTCTCTCCATATCGAATTTGGAATTTAAGTTGGAAGCTTCAGGCTTCACTTTTCCAAACTTAATCATATTTCCTTCTCTTCGCGCAAATTTTAAGCCGCTTGTATGGCTAGACTGATTAATTGTCTCGTCTGCATGATCCAAAATAACTACTATGAATCTATGATGCCCTTCATTCACTAAAACAAACTCTTAATGATAATGAGGAAAGTTTAAATGAATGGATGGAAGCCACTCACCTTCTCCAAATTTAGCAGTGCCATTGTTTCTCTCTGCAGTAGACTTGTCACTCATCCTATGACGGCCTGTACCATCACTACCTATTCATAAATACCAAATGTACAAGGATACGAGTGAGGAGACACTATTATTCCATAGGAAATATCAATCTAAAAATTTTGTGATTAAGCTGTCGTAGCCCAAAAAAAACCTTCATTAGGTTACTAATTAAAAAATATTACAAATATATTTATGGAAACAGATCATCTTAGTTCATCAAGGGAAATCAAACTGATGGCATACCATTGGAAGTTGTCAAGTCCTGCTCTCTTTGAGAGCTTGAAGCATCAGATCTTGGAGACTTGGTAACATTAATCTTTCGAGCACCTAAATTTATGACCAGCTTCTTTGCTTTCACAGTTGATTTGCTAGCATCTTTTTGTGTGTCATTCCCACTATCCAAATCTTGAGGCTTATTATTTACAATTCTAATAACTCTGGATGTCCTTTCTCCACCCCTCACCATGACCTCATCAACAAACTTTTGTTTCAAACCTCCTGGCTGATTAATAGAGGGAAAGCCTTCAGTGCGGTTCACCACTCCTGCAACAGTGGAAGAATACACATCCAGTCCTTTTTCATATGTTTCGGTGTCACCAGCCTTATTATCATCCATACTAGTTCCATGAGATTGAATATCCTGCTGAGTTACTTCTCTCTTACTAGTAGAAGATGAATGAGAATCCTTTTTCTTAGAAGACTTCTTATTCCAAGATTTCTTTCCATATTCCTTACTCTTCTTTGGAGACTTATCTACCACACCTTTTAGAGAGAGCTTTATAGAACGACCAGATTCATTCTTTGGCATCAGAGGACCATTTTCTTCTTCATCTGAATAGGGCGTGATCGAAAAGATATCTTCTTGAGTTGGCAGCCCTGCAGCTTCCCTCAAGCTAGCAATCAAATCCCGGTCAGCTTTATCTCGTCTTCTCCAAAGCTCTTGAACAGCATCTTCAAGATCCTTCACCTAGGAACACACATTATGTAATTGATGAATCGAATATGGACAAGAGGGAAAGAGGAGCTCTATAATGCAATAACCAATAAATGTGACATAGGGAGAGAGATTAAAACCTGATAGCATTCGCCACGACAGGTGGCACATTTGTACTGAAGATTCCCATCAACTTGAAATTGCAAATATTTTTCATCACTGCAAACCATTCATTCCAGAAAGAGATATATGCATCATTTAACCACAATGCTACAAAATCAAATCGTACAAAAACACGTAAAACCAATCATGCAAATAATTTAATTGAACAACTTGACTAGGAGAAAATAAAGGCAACTTAATAACCAAATATATTTATAAACGTATACCCACTTGCCTGAGCACAAATAAATTCTCAAAAGAAAACGTGCTATTAACTTGTTACTAAAGAATGGTAGCAACAGACCTGATACCATCACAATGACAATGCACCCAGCGCTGGCACATATCACAGCAAACCATTGGTGTTGATTCTGAATCTCTATAAACCTTGAAATTAATACAAGCATCTCAAAATTCAGTCAGATTAGGTCATAGTTAGAATCAGAAGCACTTCTAAGGAAAAAAAACAAACCTTCAAACAAATGGGGCAATAATTTCCTTTCACAAACAGTCTTCCACAAGCATCACAACAAGTGTATCCCAGAAACCACCTGAAATGATAACATACTGAATCTGTCAAACAAAGGAAAATCATAGCCCCGTTGAACGTATAAATATGGAATCAAAAACATAGGAGTTTATAAATCACTAATGTCGCCATCTCCAACTAACTACTACTATAATGTTGTATAAATTCTGCAGCATCCAATATGCATTAAAGTTGAATAACACGTGACATCCTAACCAACATGTTTTTATGACGTTAAACGGTAGCCATTTGCAATCTCTAACTATTGTCAAAGCAAAAAAGAAGTCATAAAGGAAAAAGAAACTAAATGCCTTCATCAAGGAACCCACGCTTAGAGAATCAAGTATATTTGTGTGCCAAAGTTAACTCTTTGTAATTAGTACCTCACACTTAGGCCATTTCCAGGTACACCAGATCCACAACTGTGACATCTTGTATGTTTGGGGCATAAATACAGTCCAGAACTAACATTCTGCGCCACCCAGAAATAAAAATTAGAAGTGCTTCTTGAGTCCAATTTAACATCAAAGAGATGAGTAATAGACATATCACCTTGTGTGGAGGATGCTGACAATAACAATGGTAAGCACCATCACATCGTTTGCAGAACATAAATTTATTTGGATCTCCAGTCCTTCGACATATCTAAAGATGTCGAAGGGATCAAAATGTAAGCTTTCTCTCAAGATCAATACCATATACAGACATTCCTAAAAAAGTTCACGAATGATGAAAATCTAGAACTCAATGTACCTCACAGATTCGGCAAGATGGACAGTTCCATGAACTCCAGTGAAATAAATCTGCATTGAATCTCTGAATAAGAATACATAGGAGCATGCTGTTGTTAAAGTATCTAACCTATTAATTTACCTCTATTTCGAGACCAAGCTTTCAAGCAGCTTCTGTGGTATTTCTTGCCGCAACTTTTGCACGAAAGCATCTTTCTTGCTCTCTCACTTCCTTCTGTCTCACCCAGAAAGCACATCCGGCACATCACATTAGCATTTGACTGACCTTGCTCTTCTCCAGTAATTTCCTTAGAGCCAGCCTGGAAATGTTTGTTAGTACATAAACATAGAGTGATTACATGGTGCGAAACCTGTAAATTGTAAAAACAGGATCCAACTAAGCTCTTCAATATCCACAAACAAGTGTCGTGGACAAGTCAAAAGAGATCAATGTCCAAGATCACAAAAATTTGTGCACGTATACATGACAAAAGTGATAGGGAGGTGGAAGACTCCACGTAAGTGCTCATCCCAATGAGGCCAAATGAACAACTACAGCCACATTCAGAAAATGCAATTCCTGTTTTTATCAAGTTCAGCTATGACATCATGCTTTAAGATCCCGAAAAAAGCAGAGCAACCAAATAAAAAAAATTGCATAGTAACATACTCCGGAACTTTTTTCAAAAAGAAAACTAATTTACAAACACCAAAGATATGGTATATAAAACAATAAATGTCAACAGAAATTTTCGCCCATATCTTGAGTAGGAAATACCGGAAGCACAAAAGAACATTCAAAAGCACAACCATCAATGATTTTCACTAGTTTGAAACATGAAACACGATCCAACACCTCCGTATATTGAAACAATTACTCAATATACAACAAATTTGTCGGAAAATTAAATTCACACAACCAAGAAGTTATCCCATACGACCGAAAATCATAAAACCTAAACGAAATAAGAAACTGGTTAGGTATATGCAATTCTTGATGAATTCAAGGATTCAATTCGATCATTATGTGTAGGTAAGCACAATCAAGTGCAGACATTCTTTCAAAATCTGTACGTAGACGACTTCAAACATCGTCAATCAATCAAAACTAACTAGTCTAAACTCCACATTGCGTCCTTCAAACAACTCTAAAATTCCATACTAAACAAAATTCAGCGTAAAATTCAGAAATTAACAGCTGTTATAAAACAAACGTGCACATTGGATGTAAACTCACCGCCACATCTCCAGCCTCAAACCGGCGCGCATAATCTTCGGCTGCAACCATTGCCGCGGCGGCCTTACGCTGAAGAGCCAACCGCTTCGTCTGCGCCGACACAGCAGCCGCACTATCATCAGCCCCCTCACCACCGCCGCCGCCGCCTCCATCTCCCCGACACACAATCGCTGGAGGTGGCGGCGGCGCCAAAGCGGGAACGTGCGCGACCTTAGGGACAGAGACCTGAACGGTTTCGTGGCGCGAATCCCCAATTCCGGAGGAGAACTCCTCGATTCTAGAAACATCGAACAAGAACAAGGCCTTGGATTTCGCGCTCTGGAGATCCCGCGGAAACCCTAGCGGGCAGAAGCAGATCCGGCGACTGCGAAACAACAAAGAAACACAAACACACACACACACACGAGACCCAAAGACGAGTGAGTTTTAAAGAGAAGTACGACACGAGACGAGAGACAGAGAGGATTTAGTGTTAATAGTAAATACATAACAATACTACTAACCATGTAATTGGGCAAGCTACGTGAAAGGCCATAGTGAAGGATTTTGAGAATTTGAATTTTTTGTGTTTTTTTTTTCCGAAAAGAGGGAGAGATTTAGAGATCCCCTTAAATTAAAGAATAATAAAATTAGAATATTTTTAAATATTCTAAGAGCTTAATTAGATTTTGGAGGGGGTTGGGCTATTTTGCCTTCTGTTCCTTTTGGTGATGGATGTGGTGAGGGTTCCTGATAGTCTCTGGTTCCCGAGTTTGGACTGTCTACGGTCAAGACCATGGGGATCATCCAATAGGAAGACACCATGCTGGCCATTTCCTTCGTGGTTCACCTTGAGCTTTACAGCCAATAGACTTCTGCCACGTTGTCACATAAAGCCTGACTCCTGCTGCAAAGGGCTCGAACTTATTCGATTTAATTAAACTATTAAAATATTAAAACGACGTCATTTTATTGAAAAAAAATTAAACTTTCGTGTATACAGTTGTCCCACGGTTTGAAATCAACGGGCCGAATCCAAACTGGTCAAGCCTCGGGTCTAAACTGCCCGTCGCCATTCCTTACTTGGATTTTGCTTTTTGCCTCGACCCAAACCAAAATATCAACTCTAACCAGTTACAGACAAAACGACAGCGCAGAGGATCCTTTTGGGAAACAAAGAAAGTGCCAACAGCTACTGCTTTCACTGGTTTAGAGAGGGAAGACAAACACAGAGCGCGAGGACTCGGAGGAAAGAAGCCATGAACGCCCCTGATAGATACGAGCGATTCGTTGTCCCGGAAGGCACTAAGAAGTAAGTATTTTCCTCTAGTTTGTCTCAAAAAAAACCTATTTCCGAATCTCAGGTTTCTTCCTTAGGGTTTCGTACGAGAGAGACACGAAGATCATTAATGCTGCGTCCTTCACGGTGGAGAGAGAGGACCACACCATCGGAAACATTCTTCGCATGTAAATAATCCATTCCTTAATTCATTATCTGGTTCTGTGTTTAGTACAAGTGTAAGCGCTTTGATTGTTATTGCTGTTATCATTTTCTTTTTTCGTTTAACACTAGGCAGCTGCACAGAGACGACAACGTTCTCTTTGCTGGTTACAAGCTTCCACATCCTCTACAGTACAAAATTCTAGTTAGGGTAAGCTAGTAACACTCAGTAGTCTATGTGCAGCACATGTGGCTTGTTTAATTTTGTTGGGTTGAGTAATTGGGTGAATTTGTGGGGTTTTTAATTTATTCGATTTGGCTGTGTAGATTCATACGACGAGCCAGTCCTCACCGATGCAGGCATATAACCAGGCGATCAACGATCTCGACAAGGAGCTTGATCATTTGAAGAATTCATTTGAGGTATGGTGTTTACTTTGACAGCAAATTATAGAATTTTGGATATTTTTATGTTTTGTGATGGTTTTGATCATGGACTGTCTGTATCGCATTCAGACATCGTTTTTCTTTAGCTTGTTAAGGAACTGGCTACTTTTGTAGTTTTGGTGGAGAAAACAATTATTAGTATTGCTTTTATGGCTTTTGAGTTAGTTTTTGTTTATAGGCTGAGCTTGCAAGGTTCCAGAGGAGCTTCTAATCATGGTGGGATACAAGGAAGCGGTGGGTGAATGATCTGGTTTTGTTTGCTTGCAGATTGAGAAATCGTAACCTTGTCGAAAATTGGACTTGGCTGGTTGTAATTAAGCAATGAATTCTAGCTAATTTGAACTTTGAACAATTCAAAATTTTCAACAATTGAAATCTAAATAACTTTTGTTTATCACCTGCTTAATTGCCTGATGCTTTGTTTCAGTTACTACATTCTTGTATGCAGCAGTAGGACCACGTACTCTGTTTTTCTTGTTCTGTTTTTCCTTTTCTCTTGCTTGGTTAATATTACATTCTTCTGCACATTGACTTTCCTTTCTAACAACTATGAGCACTAAGATATACAAGTATCTGTGTCCTTCCTAGTATTGATCATCTAAAGTTCCAAACTATCTGACTATAGATTTACATTATAGAGAACTCGTCATCCACACCATCTAGTTCTCCTCTGAGACTGTGTTGTTGGATGATCAAAACAGAGGTCGTGAGGAAGAAATTAGACCCCGATAGAACATCTCCAACCGGACCTAATTCTGGGCATTGTTGCCAATCATTCATTCCAACTGTCAATATTGAATTCACCCTCCCCCCTCGTCCGACAATGATTAGTTTGTACTGCCCTTCCAATGATCTTAGAGTGGAATAGGTCTCAGCCGAATTGGCAAGATGCTTCTCCATATAGGAGACATAGCCTGCGGCAACATATCTGCCATAGAAATGTGCAAAACACTCGTCGTCGAGCTTCATCTCTTGTTCCCTCTCGGCTATATTGGCTCTAAGAGGGCCTCTTCTTGAGGCTGCCTCTGAGTTTTCTTCTACTAGGAATCTTATCACTGTGAGTTTGACTCCTGGGTGTCTTGCGACCTGACCTGCATATGCTAGTGCTTCCCTGTCATCTTTACCACCAATGAAGATGACTGCAATCATGAAGGATCTTTTCATTGTTGATATGTTTTCCGTAGATCCAAAACCACGGTCCACAAGAATTCCGACGGAACAAGGGGCACTTCTGAGCACCTGTTTAAAGCCAGAGCCAACAGGTTAACAAAATTGTATCAAGAACAATCATCAGGAGTTTAGCAACAGGACCTGTATCAGTTTAGAGAATTCTGTATAATTTCACCTTCCGGTTCACATAACGGAAGCCGGGGTGGCCACTGTCTAGTGTCCCATCTGGTAGTTGCCTCTTGTGAAAAGGCAATATTAACAGGGAGACCATCAAGTCCTCTGCTAAAACGCATACGTCTTGAGCCATGCTATTGAATGTTGAGAGTGCGAGCATTCTCCTCAGTGTGATGCCATCACTATTTTCGTCCACATAATTTTGGAACCTTTTGGTGATCTGATCTCTCATATTTGTTACCTCCTTATCAGTCACTGTCACGGTGTTCATCCCCTCGCTACTTTGCACCAGTGTGGCTGCAATTTCGTCTGTGAGTTCCACCATGTCCGTCACGTAGACCAGAATTCCGGGGTCAGGTGTACCCCTCGAGATTTCAACGAGGTTGATGGTTGAAGGTACATTGTGTTGTCCATGAACACACAGCTGAACTCGAAGCTCGCTTGAGGGGTCAAGCAACTGAAGGGCCCTCCGGTGAGTTGGTGCACGTTTCCTGGCTCGCTTGATAATTTGCAAGACAACTGATGGAGTGTGCACAACTGTGAGGAGGATTGTAAGTATGATACTAATGCAGGTCGAAGTAGAGATTATGTCATACTGCAGATTCAGTTTGAAAAATGATCAAAGAAACAAATTAATATCAATAACAAATCAAATGAAACAAATAAGCTGACGTAGCAAACAGTCGCAATCACGACAAGTCGCAATAACCGTAAGGACCGTAATCGTAAGGTTACAATTGAGTGGAGGAGATGATATGCAACTTACAATGCTTGCAACGACAGCCAAGAATACGTGGAAATGACCCTTAGCAGTCAAAAGACACCCAAGTTCAGCAGATTCACGCCAGTGAAAACCCAACATCACACCGGAGATGACTGTTCCGATCACTTTTCCGACGAGGGTTATCAGTATCAAAGCAAGTAATCTTCCCCATGTACCTAAACTACCAGCTCTAAATTTGCTGAAGCTAGAATGATACCCCATCCAAAAGAAGAAAATGGGATAAAAGACGACGGTCAACAAGTAGTTGATCTTCCCAACCGCCCACTTCGATACTCTCCCTTCACTTGGCAAGAAAGCTCCGGCCATGAACGCACTAAGAATCGGACTGTACCCATAAATCGGAGAAGAACTGCAAATCATGACCATGAAGGCGATAGTGAGGACCAAGTGTGAACCTTTCATAGGTTTTCCTTCAGGATTCTCATTGTTAACCCAGTTCATAAAGATCGGCGAAACAGAAGCTGCAAAAACTGTCTGGAACAGTAAAGCTGCACCCATTGTCAAGCTTTTAGTTATACGTACAGAGAGATCAGAGACGGTGAGTCCAGGAGGAACAATTATGAACCCTATGCTCAACAAAAGCATCGATACCATATCGGCGTGCACTCCGGCCGCGATCACCAGTTTCCCGATATCCGACTTGCCCACTTTCAGGTTCGTGATGATTCGAGTTAATATATGTGAACTACTCCCAGAGAGCGTCAGCGAAAGGGAAAGTGAGAAACCTATGTCTGGTCTGTTCGAGAAAGCCAGAAATGGTGTTATTCCACAAGCCAGTATGAACGTAGAAACCATACCAGCATAAGCAATCATGGCGTCTTGAGTTGGCGGTTTGAATATCGTATACGGGTCCATCTCCATCCCCAATACGAACATGTAACATATAATCCCAAACTCAGCTACGAAATTCAGAGTTGTAATGAACTTTTCATCGAAAGAGTCGTGAATCCATGGTATGTTCCCGATAAACATCCCTACCTGTAAGCAAAGAAACAATATTAACCCCCGTCTGGTAACATCGTACGGTGCATGAAAAGCTGAAAAGAATACGTACGATGATGTCGGAGACTATACGAGGTTGAGACAAGGGCTTTAAGAGATGGTTGAGGAGGTAACTTAAAACATAAGCAGAGACAAGTCCGACGATCTTTCCTGGTCCGTTTTGGACAGTGTACTTGAGGAAATTCTGGCAGTCACCAACCTTGTTAGTGTTAACAACCTTCTGATCACTCATTTTTTTTTATGTCTCTGAAAGAAGAAGAAAAAGTTTTGTATTTGCTTGCTCAAATGGAAGTTCTTCTTGGTCTGTTTTGTTAGGTTGGAGACGATGAATACGAATTCCACCATTGTTTTCCCCTTTTTCCTCGCTGGTTTTGTATCAGAGGCTGACATTGAGTTGCTTAGTATAGCCAGAAAATGAAGGAGTGAGTTCAGGAGATTGAGACACATGCCTTTTCTTTGAGTCTTGCTCATCAGATGAAACTTTGTATAAATAGTAATAACTCAAAATTTATAAATTATAACTTCACACTACTATTCAATATTTTAAAAATTATATCCAAAATTAAATTAATAAGAAATTAAAATAGATAAAGTTTAATTGAAGAGGGAGGTTATTAAATCACAATTAATTAATTATTTTTTTATAAAAAGGGTTGATTTACAATTGATTAATTAAAAATCAAATTAAAAAAAGAGTTATTAGTGTAAACTAAAATAGAAAGTTTAATTTTTTTAATTATTAATTCTATTAAGACATGAACGTAGAATTTTTATGATAATTATATGCATAATATATTACAATTGTCAAACCTATTTAGACTTATTTATTTATATAATTTTTATTAACTATTTAAACTTTAAAAATTTGAATAATTCAATTCAAAATTTGTTTTTATTAACATATTTATCATGTAATTTGATGAAACACATACAAAAAATACCTACCAGGCGGTGGTGGAGTTAGTGGAATAAGAGGCATAAGAGCAAAAAATCTTATGTTCGGTTCTTCTGATATATGTTCTTTTGATCGAACCTATGGTACAAGACTTGTCTAATTATGGCCTTTGGTTAGTTTACTTACAGGTCGTATCGATCATGTTTGGGGTTTGGAGTACTCATTTTCATTAGTTCAATCCCCTAACTTAAGGGTCTCGTTTTGTGCTTGTTATGTGTTTGTGTAATTTACCTGCTTTCCCTTTGTTTATGATAGTTTCTTACAAACATCAGATCTTAATTCGTTCACTTTTGGGGATTTCTAGGTTGAGGTGTGAATCACTTATGTTGAGTGAGCTGACTTGATGTTTTTTGCTAACTTCAAACAGTGGAGTTTTCTTGAATGTGTAATAGAGATAAGCATAGTGATATGCCATTCATGGCATGAATTATTTCGTTTATTATTTTGGTTCCTTTGAAACCTTTTTCATTGTGTTCTCTCCTAATTTTGTTGTCAGGATGAACAACTAAATGATAGGAAGATCGGTAAACTTCGTGAATATGATTCTAGAAACCCTCTCCGTATTCCAAAGGTACAATACTGGTCTATTTTTGTCTAACCATTTTTGCTTGTTTGTTTTTCGTAATTAACTGGGATTTTCAAGTATGATTCTTATATCCACTTCTTCTAGTAATTGGACTTAAAGAGCTACAAACTCAACAACAAAGAAAATGTTCACGACCTTTGACTTGCAAGCTTGTGTTCGAACCTGTACTTATACTTGCTTGATGTAAGACAAAAGACACTATTCGGCTGAATTAATCTTTCATTGCTTTTCTGATCATTTTTGCCAACACCTGTATGCAAAGGTGCTTCATATGCTAACCTAATACTCCAATTGCTATACTCTTCCTTAAACAAATTTTTGCAAAGATTATCTGATCAATGATTCAAATGCATTGAGCAGATCAGTAGTTATCTCGAGCAAAGGTGTTACAAGCATTTGAGAACCGAGCAGTTCCATTATGTAAAAGTCGTTATGTGTATCTACAGAAAGTTGATGGTTTCTTGCAAAGAGCAAATGTGAGTTTTATTCCACCATATTAGTATATGTGAAAAGTTCTGACGGTGAATGTTTGTTTTTTATTTGTTTGCTTGAACGGAATACATAGATAGTTTGAAGTTAATACATTCTGAACATCATTAGACCATTTACTCTGCTATATTGAATCACTTTGGTCACAAATCAGAAGTTTTACCATAGGGCTTAAACTTTTGATTGTTTTGATTACTAATTTTTGTTTTCGTTAGATATCCAATGAATTGGGTGGTATTCTGCATGAGTTGACCGGTGAGATCATGTGGCAGGCCGTTGTTTGTAAGTAGTTTACTTAGCATCATACACATTCTATTGGATCAAGTACGGCATGATGAAATACAAATATTAGGATGCCAGACTCTTTTTGACTTCGTCAACAATCAGGTAATTGATAGTTCTTTTTTTCTAGTTTTTTTTTCATATTTTTCTGTCCATTTAGGGGCATTTCCCATCTATAAAACCCTATGTAGCTTCTGTGTAATGCCTCAAGCTAATTATATAGTTGGAATGTGCAGACTGATGGCACTTATGTGTTCAATTTAAACAGTTTGATACCAAAGCTTTGTTCTTTAGTTCAAGAATTGGGGGAGGATGATAGGGTAAAAGACTTACGTTCAGCGCGGCTTCAGGCACTCTCATCAATGGTAATCCATTGAAGTATTATTTTCGGAAATGTTCATTTCGATTCGAAGTGCTTGGAAAATTTTCAGTTGATAACTGCAGACCTTGTTACTGTTTCCCTGCAGTTACGTCAAAATTACTTGCATATTTATTGATGCTGCCGCTAATTGTTTTTCTGATAGGTCTGGTTCATGGGTGAATTCTCTCACATGTCAACAGATTTTGACAATGTAAGTTAACCTGGAAGAATCTGTTGGGAAAAAAATCCCAGTCTTTTACTTTGTACTGACATCTTCATGCTTGTTTACACCTTTGAACCACACCACCATGGATTTCTTGCATTATTTCTTTAACTCTACCGCTCCCTGTGAGTATGTACGTATATCAGAATTTAGACAAATTTTATTCAATGTGTAGATCGTTCTATGTCTGTAATGTATCTCTGAAAATGTAACAGTTCTAGACAACTTTCAACTTTGGCAGATGTTATCCGTCTTGGCCACATTGTGATTTCCATTACTACTCTAGTATCTGAGAGAAAATTGTACTAAATGATTAACCTTCCCCTTCCAGAATTAGGTTGTCTCAGTTATCTTGGGAAATTATGGTCTCCAATACAAGGAAGGCAAAGTAGATTCTACTTCAGCAGATTCAATTATGAGGGTTCCTTCTTGGAGGATGATTGTCAACGAGAAGGGAGATAACTTATCTCTGTAATTTCTCTTTCACAATGAAAGTTTGCAACTATTGAGGATCCTGCTGTAGAAATTTTCTATCTCTTATGTTCGCTTCTATTCATTTCCTTTCACAAAATGCAGAGAGGATTCCAAGAACCCCACATTTTGGGCCAGAGTTTGTCTGCATAACATGGTACAATTAGCCAAATAAGCTACAACTGTACGACGTGTTCTTGAATCTCTGTTCCGCTACTTTGATAATGATGACCTGTGGTCTCCTGATCATGGTCTTGTTCTCCCTGTGTTGTCTGATATGCAGTCCATGATTGAGAGAACTGGTAGTTATAATCTTACTATGCTCCCAAACGTGCTGACTTGGTAGTTCAACTTTCCCCATAAAAATAGTTCCTTTACAATATGCAGGACAAAACATACATTTGTGTTGGCCATCTTGATAAAGCATCTTGATCACAAGAATGTTCTCAAGAAGCTGAAAATGCAGCCGGACATTGTTGAAGTTGCCACCCATCTAGCAAAACGGACTAAAAACTCAGGCTTCTGTAGCTATTGTAGGTGGATTCGGTGATATGATAAGGCATTTACGTCAAAGCATACATTGTTCACTTGATGATTTTAGTCTGGGAGTTGAAGTAATTGAATGGAACCGTAGATTTCGCGAAGCAGTTGATGAGTGTCTAGTGCAGTTATCATACAAGGTACATTTACATTTTTAGTCATGCAGGAGAACTGAATAGACAGTACATAATTCTGAATGTACAATTGATTTTTCTGCACAACTGAATGCTAATTATGAGTATTAGTATTCATGTATTGAGAAGTTGGGTAACTGATAAAAGGTTTCATAAATCTGCTAATATTTATTCAAAGACTGAACTTAAAGTGCAGGTTGGAGATGCAGATCCTATTCTGGATATAATGACTGTAATGTTGGAGAACATGCCAAGTATCACTGTCATGGCCCGAACCTTGGTTTCTGCTGTTTATCATACTGCTCAAATTGTGGCATCCATGCCGAATTTATCCTATCATAATAAGGCAAGAGTACATATAGGTATAATCTTCTCAATTCTTCTTCATTTCATTTTCTGATTATTCTTCTCACAGGCTTTTCCAGAGGCATTGTTTCATCAACTACTCTTGGCTATGGTTTATGATGACCATGAGACCAGGGCCGGTGCACATCACATATTTTCTGTTGTTCTTGTTCCCTGTTCTGTTTGTCCCCGTCGTCCTTCTTCGGCAGCTCTTGCCTTGAATAAGGCCCCACAAATACAGAGAACACTTTCAAGAACTGTGTCAGTGTTTTCTTCTTCAGCTGCACTCTTTGATAAGTTGAAAAAGAGAGAAACTTCCCCAAAGGCAAACATGTCTGATGACAGAAAGGAAAGAACAGTAACCTTTCAGGATTCAACAACAAATAATCCTTCAATGCTAAGTAGATTGAAGTCAAGCTACAGCAGAGCTTATACTGTGAAAAGGAATGCTCTACCCATGATGACAGAAGAACCTGCAAACAAGTTAACAAAGGAAAAGGTAATTATAACATTTTGTATCAAATAAAGCCTTATAGTTGGCTAAATCTGATATTTTCCTGGCGAACACCACAGATGGCATCGCTTAGCTTAAGCAGTCGCCAGATTACTCTTCTACTCTCAAAGTCTCAGTCTGAGCTTATTAGGTTCTCATATATTTACAATCTAGTTTCTCTTTTAAAAATTAATAAAACAGTAATCAATGTCTCCACTAGAATGGGAAAAGTCCAGATTAGTTGTGAGCATGGCAGGAATAAGGGTATTAATATTTGACTTATCCCTGTGTTGCGATAAGTGACTGTCGTACAACAATGACACTGCACAATGCAAATCACTTCACATGTTCAACGGATGAGGATAATTCTTATAGTTATTTTCAGTGTAATAGCACTGAAAGATCTCATAACTGGTATGACATCTATTCAGTTGATGAAGCTTTTACAACTTTGCAGGGAAGTTGCAACCATCACATTGTCGGTCTCTCTTTACCTTGGCGACATCTATGATTGTCTTTTCATCAAAAGCATACAATATAAACCCGGTTGTTTCATGTGCTAAAGCTGCCATAACAGATGATAAAGTAGGTGTTATTTTCATTTATATGCGATCTTCTTCTGAACTTTAGAACCTCAGGAGGACAGAAACATTGTATCTTATCTTCCCTTTTGCTTTTAGCTTCTGTTTCGTACCAAAAAGTAATTTTATCTTGAAGTTCAAAGTTTGTGAAGATGATTTCTCTTTGAAACCAATTGCCCTGCTTACTAACTAACTGCTGTTGTTTGCAACTTTTTGATAGGCTGATCCATTCCTACATCTGGTTGATGATTCCAAGTTAAGGGCTGTTAATACTAAACTTGATCCTCTATACAAAGTTTATGGGTCCAAAGAAGATGATGAAGATGCTTTGAAGTTTCTTTCAATAGTAGATGTATCAGGGAACAAATCGAAGGAATCATTTGCTGCCATGATAGTGAAGTTTCTGGGAACATCACCAGATGTAATCATGGTTTACAGTTTCATGATAGGAAGTACAAGTACCTTGATATTTATCCAACTAAAACTTTGATTTTGAAACAACAAGAGTCGAGTATGAGAGCAAGGTTGCTTAACGAATTTAAACCCGATAATGCATGTCCTCTTGGAGCTGATCTATATGCTGGTACTCCAGACCAAAAGGGTGAATTGGGATCAGGAAACAACGGCCATTCTAATGCAGTAATGGCCTCATCTGATTCTCAGATCTCTCTCTCTTCTGAAACAAGTCCTATCGTCACATAATGACTTAAATGTGCAGGTTGAGCCTGCACTCTTTCATTTGGAAGATAATGTTTCACCTATCACACCTGAAGGTCAAGCAGACCCTAAGAAGCCATTGCTCTCGGATCCTCGCGGTCTTCTGAGTGTTGACGACCTATTAAATGGAGTAAGTTGCATTCGGTTCTTGTTATGCTTGTAAGTGTACAAGTATGCATGTATAGCAGCATGGAAATAAAATTTACAGGCATAAGCATGCCAGGCAAACATTATCATTAACATCTTGAATTTTAATTTGAACTTCTACATCTACTTAAGAAATCAATTTTATAAGCAGATATCGGAAACAACCGATCAGGTTGGTCGACCTGCGGTGTCCGCCATGCCAGCCGTGCCCTACACAGAAATGGCTAACCATTGTGCAGATCTTTCAGCTGGAAAACAACAAAAGATGTCTTCTTTAATGATTACTCAACAGAGACAAGAAAGTCTAATGAGAATCCCTGTTTATGGATGTGATCAGAGAAAGGAAATAACATCTGATTCTCAGATTGAGCAGGTTCTACCTCTGTACTTCATCTTATATTCTAGCAATTGCGGTAGAATTTAGAAATGCAGGACTTTCAAACATGTGAAATTAACTACTTCTTACACTTTTCAGAAGTTAAAATTACGAAATCTTGTGAAATTTGTTACGAGTATAAGTCGTCTTGAGAGAACCACACCTCAAAAGTTAGTTTGAAGGGAGGGAGAGTCCAAGACTTTATAAAGCTTGTTCTAGAACCATGCCTTCCCGATATGGGACTCGTAACAAAATTTCACTTAATGTTCACTTGAAGTTGCAACATTTTCTGGAAACTGTAGAATGGAAATACACGTCTTGACCAAAACTCCAATCCCAATCTGCAAATTCCATCTTTTGCTGCGAATCCAACGCCTTGTTGGAGTGAATATCAGCAATATCAATACTTCCAGTTACCAGCATTGAGTCCATATGATAACTTTCTTAAGGCTGCTGGATGTTGATCCTCACAATGAAAAGGAGAGCTCCTCACAGCTTGGAATGTGAATCTCAAGTAGAGTTTTAACAGAAAGAAGAAGCCTTTGACAAGGCTAAGGAATTTGATCTGAAAAATTGTAGTTGAGAAGTTAGGACCTTTTGCAGGGTAAGCCATGGTTGATGTAACTAGAGCTCCCTGTACTTTTTGTTGCGCCCTCCAGTATCAAAAATGATCTTTTGTTATTTCTGTTTATTTTCCTTGTATTCAAAAAAAAAAATGATCTTTTGTTATTGGGGAGGAGAGTTTTTTGCTTCTAAATTGGCCTTGTTCCTGTACATGTAATGAGAAAGCTCTGACAACCAAGATGTGTAGTGCACTTAGAATGAAATGTAAAAAGAGTTGGTAGAATGGGAGAGTATCGGTGAAAAGGTTTTTTGTTCGAATCTCTTTACTTACATGTTTTTGTTTGAGTCTGTCGTAAAGGGTTTGTCAAGTGTAGAATATCCAATTATTGTGATTTGTAGAATATTACGTCAATTCGAAGATTTACTCAGTACGCATCTAAAAGATAGTAATTGCGAATTTCTTTAGAAAAAAAAAGTAAACTATTCTGTTGTATTAGAAAATTAAAAAAATTCCTTTTTCATTTTTAATTACTGGAATTGTATATAATTAAGTTCTCTCTTTTTTTAAATTTTCGTTAATTACTTCTAACAAAAAAGTTTTATAAATATTAATTAATTTTATATTATTTTTATCAAATAATTCAAAATTTTTATTGTTATTACAATTATTATGTATAACAAATAATTTATTTTAAAATAAGAATAGTTGGTAATTTTAACTATATTTAAGAAATAATTATAAATTAAATTAAAATTAATTTTATCACTTTCTACTGAGTTTGATTTGATATTAAGATTATATTATCTTTTATATAAATAAATTTAAATTAATTAAATATAACATATGATTAACTTGAATTGTTAAAATTTTACCAAATTTTAAATAATTTATTTAAAATATAATTTTATAATTATTGTATGTAAATGAGAATTTAATTAATATGTGAATAGTTGAAATTTTAATTATATAAAAATAATAAATTCAATTAAATTAAAATTACATTATTAGAATTTTTATTTTTATTAAATTGAAATTAAAATATTATTATTTGATCAAATTAATCTAAATTAAATCAATTTAAATTTGAACACTTGCATATAATTTGACAACGTTATTTTAGAAGGCGTCCAAACTAATAACTAATAACTAATAAACTAAAGTTGACTGTTGAGCCGTCGCACGTTTGGAATTTCTCCCGTTCTCGAATCTTCTTCGATCGTTTCAAAGCGAACACATCGCTCCTTCTCCTGCTCTCTCACTCTCCTCCATTTCTTCACCTACTCTTAGATCTGATCTCTTCTTTGAGTAAGCAAAGACTAATTTCAATCTTTTCTTCATTTTCATTTTCCTTACTAGATTAGTTGCATAAGCTCTTCTTCATAGATCATCGTCCTTTCAGTTTTTACATCTCTTACTTGCAAGTCAAATTGATGTTAGATTGCAAAGTTTATTAGGTGATTGAAGTTTTTCATTTCTCTTTCAGGCTTTTGCGGTTCGATTTTTGGAGTAATGGAGGATAATCCGGAGAAACCGACTCAATCTATCGGTACGTGCGTTTCTGAGTGTTGACGACAATGAATTAAGCTTCTCGATTGTATTGCAGAATAATTTTACAAGTATAGTTGTGCATTTCACGTGACTATGGTGAATCTTGTCAAAGTGCTTTGTGTAGATGATTGCATGATTGTTCTATGTACATGTCGATCTCGTCTTGTTAATAAATTCTAATAAGTGACTGTGAATTCCCAGTAATACCTGCCTAATTCAGTATTTGTTCGTATGCTGTGCTTTTGTAGGTGAAGATGATGAAAATGAGATAGTTGCAGAGAGTGCTGCATTTGTGCATGGTGATCTTCCTCAAGAAGGTGACGGTCCCCCAAAAGTTGATTCTGAGTTAGAAGTCGTTCATGAGAAAGTCAAGAAGCAAATCATTAAGGAAGGTCATGGACAGAAGCCGTCCAAATATTCAACATGCTTCTGTAAGTACCAAATAGCTATCTGTTGATACTTCTTAGCAAGGGCTTCTTTACAACTAGTTAACTGTTAATACAACATTGCCTTTAAATCTGTGAGCTTCTTTTTCATATGAAAACCCAGAATCATATTCTGTTGAGAAGCTTTTCGAGTCAAAATTAGATTCATTTTCAGAAGTTTTATTTGGAGTTTACTGATGTGGAGCAATTGTGTGCAATAGCAAGTCAAGAGCTTGCCACAACTAAAGACTCGGTTTAGGGTAGTCATTTGATGAAAAACGTTTGAAATTACAACTCTTTTTAAATTATCCTTGTGCTGTAGCCATTCCATTCTTCATCTACATAATGCGCAAGATTTAAAGGTATTGATCGTGCTGGGGAATCAAAGTATCTGAGTAACTGTATGTGTATGTTAGTGCATTACAGAGCATGGACTGAAATCACACAACACAAGTTTGAAGACACATGGCATGAACAGCGACCAATTGAAATGATTTTAGGGAAAGGTAAATTGCTATGAGAAATCTGCTTTCTATCATTTTAGGGAACTTTCACGCAGACACTGTTGTATGCATTTGTTTTAGTAGGCTTGCTTTGTGCCCTTTGTTATGACGTGCTTTCTCATTGACAATTTTTGTGATGGGGACAAAGCCAACCAATGCACAAAGTACTGATTTAATTGTTCCCCTACAAAGAGAAAATAAACTGTTCAAGACTTTGATAACACCATGAAATGAGGCAACATGCGTCTTAATTCATTTGAATAGACACATTAGGCGTGCATTTGATTCTCTTACGACGTCCTATTTGCAATATTGGTTATGTTTAATCTGTAACCAAATCTTTTCTACTTCTAACAGAGAAAAAAGAAATGACGGGTTTAGCTACTGGTGTGTCCTTTATGAAAGCTGGGGAACGTGCATTATTACACGTGGGATGGGAATTAGGTTATGGGAAAGAAGGAAACTTTTCTTTTCCAAATGTACCACCCATGGCAGATATAATATATGAAGTTGAGTTGATTGGATTTGATGAAACCAAAGAGGTGAGTTGGTCATGAATGATTTCCGAGTTGTTTCCAGAAACAGTCCTATCTGGTCCAGATTGTATTTTCTTTTTGTGGTTCGTAATAATCTACATGCTTGATAAATTTGCAGGGAAAATCTCGTGGTGACATGACTGTGGAAGAGAGAATTGGAGTTGCAGATCGAAGAAAAATGGATGGGAATGCCTTTTTTAAGGATGAGAAACTTGACGAGGCCATGCAACAGTATGAAATGGTCACAACCTCGTATTTCTTGAGTAACATTTTCTAATTCGTTTGTGTTGTGCTTGATTAGTTTTGCTAACTTATGTTGATATGCAGGCTATTGCATATTTAGGTGACGACTTCATGTTTCAACTTTTTGGCAAGTTTCGGGACATGGCATTAGCAGTTAAGAATCCATGCCACCTTAACATGGCAGCCTGCTTAATCAAGCTTAAACGTTTTGAAGAAGCAATTGCCCAATGCACTATAGTAAGTTCACTTGAAGAGTTAATTAAGTTCCCTTTACTATTCTCCACAAGTTCTATGTTTTCATATGCTACAATGTTAGAGGTTTATTTATATAATTTTGAATAAGCACATGCTTCATGTACGGACAGACCTGTCAATTTGATGTTGATGTTTCCTGCTAACTGCTCTTATAGCCTTACGGGCTCAGCACTGAAAATATAGAGCTGATGCTTTCTGGCTCAAAGAAGGATTGAGCTAAGCAAAATTACAATTTCCTTCAACTCAAATGGTTTAAAGGAATTCTTCCTTTGTGGGCTTGGCTCAGGTGTTAGCAGAGGATGAGAAAAATGTCAAAGCATTATTCAGAAGAGGAAGGGCAAGAGCAGAACTTGGCCAAACAGACTCTGCCCGTGAAGATTTCAGTAAAGCCCTTAAATACGAACCTGAAGACAAAGCAATTGCAAGGGAGCTGTGCCGGCTCGCCGAGCACGACAAGGCTGTCTACCAGAAGCAGAAGGAGATATACAAAGGAATCTTCGGACCACCACCACAGCCAAAGCCAAAGCCTACTAATTTGGTGATGCGCATTTGGCAGTTTCTTATCATCATATGGCAATCGCTACTCTCCTTGCTTCATCGCATCTTCAAGCGTGGAAGACCTAAAACTGACTAGGTGAAGATCTCCAGTTGAAGAGTTCTGTCCCACTAATAGTAACTGTTATATGAAACCACAAATTAATTAGGAAGGGAACTCCTACCTTAAAAAGGGTGTGTGCAACTCTAAACTAATGTTTCCGATTAGTTTAAATTGTGTTTAGCAACTTCAATTGTTCTTCTTATATTAAAGTTGTGGTCTGAACTGTTATCACAATTTGCCGATAGTTATCTCTGAATAACCCGTAATTTTCTCATTCGTTTGCAAAAATGCTATTATTACTGTCTGCTCAATTAGACATTCAACCTGTAATCGTAACGATCCGTTGTTGTATTAATTTTCTGAGAAATAAAGTAATGTAGGTTTCATTTTTTGGAGATTTTCAATCTGACATATTGCTCAGTTGGTGTTGCTTTTGGATTACATTATTCTAATTGGGAATTTTGAATGAACCGGAAAGGGATGAACTGGATAGTGCAGTTATGGTAAGGAAATGATTCTATATAAACTGATCAGTATAGAACAAACCAGGATCTTTAGAAATATGGTTTACGAAATCACCATTGTATAGCTGTATGGACACGTTACTGACAACATTCCTCGTTTAAAACGAGACATACTAAACATACAGCAGAGACAAGCTTCAAATTGGAACTTTTATTTGTAGACTGAACAAGAAAAGCTCAAACACCGAGCAGCTTAACAACATCGGAAGTCCTTTTGTTTCAAGCACAGAACAAGAGCTCACCAAGGCTGCTTAAAAGTGGCAATCCAAACACAATATGCGCAAACGATCTGTTGAGACATGTACACATAAATAGCAAATGCAAGAGCCGCCAAACCCACATCCATCAAATCACCCTTTCTCTTTGGGCTCAACTTATCCTTCAATTCTTTCCCAAATTCCTCAACTGTGGAAAAGAATTGTCTTGAGGGTGGTTGATTCTCTGGTCTCAGTTCCTTCTTCGCTTTTGGACCAGAAGTATCTATGGTAGGTTCACCTCTTTGACAGGCCATGACTGTCTGAATTCTGTGGCACTTTCTGGTTCTCACTACTTGTATTGATACGTTGGTTTTATGGAAGGAATTGCCTATGGAGAGAGCAGCCATGGAAGCAAAAAGTGATGGGTTTTAGTTAAGGTTGATGGAAAATGAACTGATCATGTGACTCTTTCAACTAAGAACTTCTTGTTCGTGGAAGCTTAAGTTGGAACCAAAAGACGGAGAAAAGGCAACAAATGACAATCCTTGTCTCCCAGAAAATATCTTCCAAAGGAAGACCAAACGCTTGCCTCAGAGAAAGGAAATGGATAAGATGCTGCCGCCCTCTTATTCTGGATAAGCAATAGGTTCGTAAGTAGGCTTCACTGGAACCAATCCAATTCGAGTTACTATTTTTGACCGGATGTTTTAATTTTGTACTATTTAATTTAATTTATACATTTATATAAAACCTACATAAATATGTAGGTGAGATTTAATATATAAAGTTAGAATTGGTTAATTGAAACAGAAGATTCTCTAATCCTATCAAATTCAAAATTAAAGAATTTAGTTAGATTTGATTATATTTTAATTTATTTTTTATTTTAAATTTTAGTAAAACTTAAATTCAAATCTTTTAATTTAATTCAACTCAAATTATGATTTTAAATGAAATAATGTCATTTTATTATTTTTAATTTAATTAAATTATTCAATTTTAAATTTTAAAAAATTTGAACTTAACCACAATTCAATCATATTTCAACCGTCCAAGACTATATCAGATTTAGGTTCGATCAAGAGACTTATTGTCACTTCTAATAATAAGCTATGGTAATTAGGTACTTGTTTACCGGTTGACTCTCTTATAGCTGTATGTTAGTTTAAATTTATGTTAATGTTGAAATAATATTATTTTAATATTTAATTACAATGTGTGAACATAGTTTATATATTTATAGAAATCACTTATCACGTGATAATGAGTATATATTTATATATTTATATATTTTAACTGTGACTTTTTAATTGAGCATAATTTTTGTTTTAAAATCATAATGTTAAAGCTCTTGCAACAACTATTTTAATATTAAGGGCATAATAATCATTTATTATACATTACATTCTATTCCATCTATCTTCCAAATAACATTCTACTATATTATATTATAAACTCTTACATCCCTTCCAAACAACTTTTTATTATATTACATTTCATTTCATTATAAACCATTTTATTATGTTCTATTATATTCTATTTCATTCCATTAATTAACATCCAATTAAACAGGCATGGTTTGACATTGAAGTTCAATTTTGAATGCTCATAAATATTAAATTTTGTTCTATATTCTGTTGTAAATATTAAGATTTAAAAAACAAATTTACCCTATTGGGTTTTAGCTAATTTAACTTCGACATTCAATAAATTCGATTTAATTTAAATTATTAGCTTTATCAAGAAGATTCTATTAAGGTCTGTGTTGGTTAGACGTTAATTAATGAAATATAATGAAATAAAATAGAACAGAACAGAACGATTTATAATGGAATGGAATGTAACACAGTAAAAAGTTGATTGAGAGGGATGGAAGGATTTATAATGTAATGTAGTGAAATATTATTTGAAAGATCAATGGAATGGAATGGAATGTATAATAAATAACTATTATACTCCTGATATTAAAATTATTGTTGCAAGAAATTTAAAACTATGATTTTAAAACAGAAATTATGGCCAATTAAAAAATTACTGTTGTGCCTTAACAAACAATTTTTTTATATTTTTATTTTAAAATAATACAAATTTTAACAAGCAATACAAGAAGAAGAATAACTAGTAGAACACGGAGAATAGAAACAGAAGTCTGAAAATGATAAGCTTGTGGACTATAATAGATATCTGTTTATGTGATAAAATGTGGACCGTAATAAATGAGTCTAAAAAAAGAGAGTTAGAATTAAAAGAAATAATTAATATTAAGAAAAATTATTAAAAATATATTTGATAATATGTATTTATTCCTAAACTTTTAAACCAAAGTTTTCTGATTTTTATTATTTAAAATAAAATAAAATAAAACATAAAATCCTCTACTTTTATATGGCATTTTATCAAAACTGTATTACGCTCCTCCCGTTTCATTATCAAATTTTCAACCAAGTAGGACCTTAAGTTTCTTATCAACTTTACACCCGTGGGCTGTACCCGCTCTCTGGTGTCACCAAAACGACAACTTGCACGCTCGCCGGCTCCTTCCACCCTCTTTCCTTTGATTGAACCGGTATGATTAAATATGATTTACGTAAAGAGAAGACTCAGAAGAGTCAAAAAGAGAAGAATAAATGACGTCAAAAGCACCTGCCATTGTCAAACTTCCGTGCCTTTCTCTATCTTTACCATCTTTGATTTTCCCACGCAATCAATATGAATATACTATACGTGTTGTTTAAGAAATTTTACTTAAATTTTAGAAAGAAAAGCAATTTTAATTTAAGATTGGATTATATATTTAAAAATAATTGGAAAAATGTTTGAATAAAAAATTGATATTAAATAAAATAATAATTTTAACCAAACACGTTATTATGAGTAGTTCAGCACTTTTATCCCTTAATTAAGGGTCTCAAGTTGGAGCCTTACGGGCTAATCCGATGAGAGCGAGGATTAGTCTGAGTGTGAATAATTTAAAGGCACCTTTTTATAATTGAGACTCTCTTAAAATATCTCGTGTATTAAAATATAAAAAAATTAATAATTTTTGTTAAACAATATTTTTAAAATAAAAAATTATTTTTGGATAAATTTTTTATTCGGAATGTGTAGAAGACAAGAGAGAGACATTTGCGCCTACAAGAATCTCCTCTTCTCAAAACGCCCACCTGTGGTCCACCGTTGACTCGGATAGATTCAAGTCACGAGCCCCTCCTCCCTATAACCCTCCATCCTCCGTTTCCTTTTCTTTTTGCTTCAGTTCTCACCTTGCTTTTTCTCTTTTGTTTTTTGTTCTTTCCTTACCAAAACTAACTAGGTTAGGTTAGGTTATGTTTCTTCACCTATAAACTTGGAACCTCGCTTGCTTTTGTTCTGTTCTGTTCTGTTCTTTTACTAGGCTTTTGAAAACATCTGTTTCTGTTTTTGTTTCGTGGTTGTTCTTGTTGTTTCTATTTTAGTGTTGGGGAGAGTCAGTCGTGTTCTTATGTAATAAAGGTGGCTTTGATTGTTTGGTAGTTGTTTTTGTAATTAGAGTTAAATTCGAAGATATGAAGAGATTGAGATCGATTGATGATGATTTTGATTCCTACAACCATAAATCTTCTCCGAGAGGTTCCAGTTCAACCCGATCTTCTCGAAGTTTCTATTACAAGGCGTCTGATAATGCAAGGAAAGGCTCCTCCACCACCACCTCGTCTTCGTCTAGCCGCTACGATCGAGATCGATGTATTGAGGACAACAATCGAGAGAGCCCCAGGCTGTTTCGGAAGCGATCGGGTTACGATTTTGATGGAGTTGATCGCAGAAAAGGGTTTGGGTTTGGATTTGGGTTTGATAGGTACGGTGGAAGAGAAGGATATAACAGTGGTGACCGGGGCATTCATCGTTCGGAGAGTTTCTGCGGCGCGTCGAGGAGGGATTTTCCGAAAGGTTTTAGGTCGGAGCGAGATAGGTTCAGAAGAGAAGGGAGTGTGTGTTCGTGGAAGAGATTTAAGGAGTTTGACGAGAGTAGAGGGATTAGGGGTGGGACTGAGGAGAGAATTAGATCGTCTCCTAAGGGGTTGAAGGATGTGAAGTCGCCGACTTGGTCGAGGGATTCTGGAAAAGGGAGGTCGGCGAACTCCAAGTCGAGGTCGTCTCCGACTTGGTCCAAGGATTCTGAGAGTGAGCAATCTAGGAGTGTGGAGGTGGGTAAGAAGAGTGTTGAAACGGAGACAAAGGGTGCTGAGTGTGGGAGTATTAGTGATATGGAAGAAGGTGAGCTTGAACCAGAACCTGCGGGCAATGGAGATGAGAATCATGAGAGAAAGAAAGGTCCGGAACCGGAAGGTGATGGAGTGGATGTTGATCTTAAAGAGGTGTTGGAGAGTGTAAATCGAGGTAATTATGAAGTAAATGAAGAGCAAAATGGGTTTAATAATCGAAGTGTTCCTGAAGAGAAAAATGTGACGGTGGAAGTTAATGAGGGGATTGATTCTGGGGAAAATTTGAATGATAAGGGCAATGTTAATGATGACGAAGATAGAAGTCTTGGTGATGAGGATGACGGTGTTGCAGAGGTAGATAATATTAAAGGAAAAACCGAATGTGAATTGGAGCAAACCGAGAATACGATTGCTGAGATGTCTATGAATGCGGAAGGAGGGATCGGACGGGAAAAGGATAATGATCTTGAGGCTGAGGTAGGTGAAATTGAAGTTAAAGGATCTCATGAAGATTTCATAACGAAGAATGGTGGGATGGAAGTCGATATGCACAAGGCGTCGCAGATCTCGTGCCAGGATTTAAGGGATAAAGGCAAAGGTGTAGCCTTTTCACCGCCCTGCCCCACAGATTCATCTGAAGTTGGTATATTTGCTGAGAAGGAACCAAGAAACCTTTCAACTTCCGGGGATCTTGAAGACATGGAAGGGCCAAGTACTAGGGGATTTGAATTGTTTGGTACCTCGCCAGTCAAGAGAGTGGAGAAAGCGCAGCAATCAGGTTCTGGAAAGCAAAAACATGAAATGCTGATGTTGGAAGCACTTGATCTTTCTCTTAGCTTGCCTAGTGTTCTGCTACCTATTGGTGTATCTGTAGATACAGCCCAGGCTCCTGGTTCCCCAAGCAGAAGTGTTCAGTCTTTTAGTACGTTCCGGACAAATTCTAATGGTTTTAATGCATCGATGTCGTTTTCAGGTTCGCGGACATTTTTCCACAATCCAAGCTGTTCTCTTACACAGAATTCACTAGACGTGGACAACTATGAACAATCTGTTCATAGTCGCCCCATATTTCAGGGACTTGATCAAGCAACTTGGCAAGGCCCAGTTGACAGTGATTCCAAGACTAAAGATGTTCCCTTGTATCAAAGAATAATGATGAATGGAATTGAGTCCAGTCATCAGTCTCAAGCATTACAGGTTACGTCAAATGGTCAAACTTGGCAAGGAACCTCTAAATTGCCAAATGAACTTGAAAGGCAGTCTAGTTTTCATAAACAGTTATCAGTAGGACAGATGAGAAATCACGAAGATGCGAGATCCCCTTCGCAGAGCATGAGATCTCATGATTCTGGTGTAAACTACGGCTTTGAGAAGAAACGAATGATGACAGATAAGCATGGAAGTAGCTTTCATAGAAGTAATAACCAGAAGGAAAAAGAACAGTTAATAGGTGATGCAGAATTTTTCGACACTGCAATTGGCCGAATAGTTTCTGATCCAATACTTGTAATGGCTAGGAAATTAACTGAAATGACCGGACAGTCTTCCTTGATTCTAAAGGAAAGCATTCGTGAGATCATTCTAAAAGTTGATAAGCAAGGCCAGCTACGTGCATATCAGAGGGCACTACAAAACAGGTCTGATTTAACTTTGGATATGTTGTTAAAGTCCAATCGGTTACAACTGGAAATTTTAGTTGCTCTGAAAACTGGTCTGCCCGAATATCTCCAGGTAGACAACAGTATCTCATCTTCTGATCTGGCTGAGGTTTTCCTAAATTTAAGATGCAGAAATCTTACTTGTCGAAGTCCGATACCTGTTGATGAATGTGATTGCAAAGTTTGTGTTAAAAAGAATGGCTTTTGCAGTTCTTGTATGTGTCTTGTCTGTTCAAAGTTTGACATGGCATCTAATACATGTAGTTGGGTTGGTTGTGATGTTTGCCTTCACTGGTGCCATGTGGACTGTGCATTGCGAGAATATTATATTAGAAATGGAAGAAGTCCAACAGGGACTCAGGGAACTACTGAAATGCAGTTCCATTGTGTTGCCTGTGATCATCCCTCTGAGATGTTTGGCTTTGTGAAGGAGGTTTTCCAAAACTTTGCAAAGGATTGGACAGCTGAAACATTTTTCAGTGAACTTCAATATGTCAAGAGAATTTTTAGTGGCAGCAAGGATGTGAGAGGGAGGCGAATGCATGAAATTGTAGATCAGATGCTGACAAAATTGACTACCAAGGCTAATCTTCTTGATGTCTACAATCATGTCATGAGCTTCTTGTCTGGTAAGTCATGTTATTTGTTTATGCTTCAGCTAATAAAATGTAGGATTAAACACAATATGACCGTATCTAATATTAATGTTCTCAATAAAACCCCTTTTATTTTATCCATCCATCTCGGGTTGTCTCCCGATGCCTTCTATGGCTTGGCCTGCAGCGGTACCTCCGGACCAGCTTCAGTAAAAGAGTTAGAAGTAGAACCTGTAGAATAGAAATGGAAGAAAAAGAGAATGGCACAAAAAGATATATGCTATGGGTTTAACTTTAGAGAACTTGCTATAAGACACCATCTAATATGTAGATACTCTGTCTAAATTATTTTGTATACCTTTGCTAAATATTGTGCTAGATTTGACGTTTCATCAGGAATCATTATTCGAGGCTAGAAAACTTCAACAATCAACAAAAGGCTAAATTTTTTTGCAGCCGAAAGTAAATACTAAATACAAATATATTATTTTGGAACAGATGACTGAATTTGGTTGCCGAAAGTAAATTACTGAAGTGACTAACTGCACTCATTATCCCTTATGTTTGAAGCCTATAGTATGAGCATAATTCTTCGTGAATGTACTTCTTTCTGATGTTGTCCCCCTTTTCTGATTGCAGAAAGTGAGTCTTCCAAGTTTAGTAGTACTTCTATGTTCTCAGGGAATGAACAAGATAATCGAGGAATGAATAGGGGGGATGGTGGACCTAGCCAGGATAGCACTTGGCTCAAATCTGCTTATGCTGAAAGAACTCCTCAGTTGGAAAGATCAGTTAGCCTGCTTCCGATTTTCAATGCTGACTTGAATGATAAGTGTTCTGCAGAGATGGAGCCGCCGATGAATGCCGCAAAAGAACCTATTTTTGATGAACTGGAGAGCATTGTGAGAAGAAAACTGGCTGAAGCAGAACTGTTCCAAGAGCATGCCGATAAGGCGAGAGTAGAAGTGGAGGGCCTGAAATGTGTTGCAATTGCAAAGAATGAGAAAATTGAAGAGGAGTACGCAAGCCGAATCTCAAAATTGCAGCTAGCCGAGGCTGAGGAAAGGCGTAAACAAAAATACGAAGAATTCCAGGCTCTGGAAAGAGCTCATCGAGACTACTTAAACTTGAAGATGAGGATGGAAGCAGATATTAAGGATCTATTGTTGAAGATGGAAACAACAAAGCGAAACCTTGCCATGTGATAGGTAAAGACTAGAGTTTTCCATTTGTAGTAGCTCCATATTTGGATACAAGGAACTAACTTGCTACATGCTGCTGTAGAGTTGTAGGTCTGTCCATCTGTTCTAGTATGTTTCGTCGCTCCTCTTCAACGCTAACCTGAATATGTACAGAAACTCAGATTCCCTACATGTTGAATGTACTCTAATTTTCTTAAGGCAACTTGAAAGACACGAGTTATCATTTGAATTCTCCTTTCAGGTTGGTTGCCTTTGGTAAAGATGGCATTGGGCCGGGGCTGAGAATTGACTTGGGCCTATTCAAGCCGAGCCCAAGCCTGAATACCAATGCCTGGACCCAACTCAAAGCCTGATTGGGTCCAAGGCAAGCGAATTGAGTCGGCTCGTTTACTACAAACACACTTTAGCCTTCAATTGAGGTTTACTGTTTGACTTAGGTTTCTTCTCTTTTTGTTGAGAAGACCATGTAGTATTCGTAACTAAAATAGAATCATCAGTTTAGCGTTTTATCTTCTGCATATCCGAGGAGGTTGGAATCAACTCAGCAGAACGATTTGTTGCTAGATACTTTTCTTTACCCTGCAGATCTGATGTTTGATTCAGTCTCTTTCATTTGATTTAAAATTAAAGTTTAATTAGATCTAATTAAATTTAAAATTAATACATTAAATTAAATTTCAAGACATAAGAAACTATTTAGTAACCAAAATGACCGATTTTCCGACTGTAAAATATTTTTATGTCATTCAATATTAAAATAATTTTAATTGAGATAAACCGATAATGTCTAATTCGTTATCACGTTTATTTTAATAAACAAAATATTTTCAAAGTCTAATTTTACATATTAGATTTAGTAAAATTTATTTGAATCGATTTGACTCTATTTAATTTGAAATTATTCTTTTGTTAATAAAATGATATATTTTTTAATAAATAAAATGATTTTTTATAAAAAATTTAAAAATTCAAAAAAGAATACACCAACTCGGTTGAACTTAGGAGAGCTTAAGTCCCAATCGTAATTCTTGTCCGACTCGAGCCCGAATCCATAATATCCATACCTAGCCTAGCCTCTCTTGCTATCAAGATTAATATATAGATATGCCAATAGGTTGAGCCAAACTCAAGTTATCTTTGGCTTAGGTTATAGCCTACCGGATAAATAAATTTTAAAACGATGTAATTTCGAAAAAAATAGACAGATCACAAGTCGACGTCGATTATATTCAACCCGTGGTCTAACCTAAATAGATCATGATCGACCCATAAGCCAAGCAGATCATGTTTAGCCCGTAGTCCCGTCCAGGCAGACTATAATCAGCCCGTAACTGCTTGTAATCTGTCCAACCCAAGCGCGGAAAATTATTGACATCTATAATAAATGCTACTTCTTTCTGTGAATGGCTGATTTAGAGCTTTAGGCCAATAACTGTTCGGGTTGTTGGTGGTGGCTATATTAGACAAATTTCCAGTCAAATCGGTGACTTTGTTCGCCAGAGAACCTTCCTTTCCATGTTTCGACGCAATTATAGTCAGCCAAAGACTTGGCTGCCACAGGTTTAGTTGGTAAAATACAATGTAGACCCAGATTGCTTCCAAGACTCTTGAATTCCTTTTTCAATAGTCCAAAGATCACCATGATTTAGAACAATATTGTCCTTTAATTTATCTTCCAAGTGCTTCCCAGATTACGTTAACCCTTTTGGCGCTCTTTTTTCTTGGTTTCAACAACGATCAAAAGGACTCAAATATCACTTCTTTTTCCAGCCTACTCCATATTAGAAGTGAAAATGGCGGACACAGTTCTTTTTAGCATTGTGGAGGGGATTCTAGAGAAGTTGGCTGACCCTGTTCTTCAAAAGATCGGATTTTGTGGGAGTTTAAGTGATGAGCTTGAGAGACTGAGGGACACAATTTCTACAATTCAAGCTGTGCTTCTTGATGCAGAAGAAAGGCAATCAACAGAACATCAAGTCAAAGATTGGCTTGGCAAGCTTAAAGAAGTGGTTTATGATGCAGAGGATTTGCTTGATGGTTTGCCAGTGGAAGCTCTCCAAAGAGAAGTGTCGAGTGAGAATAGATTGTTGAAAAAGGTCCGTTATTTCTTTTCTTTTTCAAACTCAATCTCGTATGGTTTTAAGGTAGGCCATGAGATTAAGGCAATCAGGGAGAGACTAGATGCCATTGCTTCTAATAAGGAGAAATTTCACTTCATGAGGCGATGTATGGAGGAGAAGGAGACTCCATTAACGAGTAGGGTGAGGGACCAAAGTCATTCATTCATTCTTGAGGAAAGGGTTGTTGGAAGAGAGAATGAGAAACTAAAAATTCTGGAGCTTTTGGATGTGAACACTGTTGATGATGTTTCATTTGTTTCAATTGTAGGGATTGGTGGAATGGGAAAGACCACACTAGCTCAATTAGTTTACAACGATTATTCTGTTAGCAAAAATTATGAGCTGAAACTTTGGATATGTGTCTCTGATGTGTTTGATATAAAGGTTATTGTAGAGAAAGCATTGAAATCTGTTACCAATATGAAACCTGAAGACCTTGAGTTGGATCAGTTGCAAAAATTTCTCAGGAAAGAACTGGACAGGAAGAAGTACTTGATTGTGTTGGATGATGTGTGGAATGAGGATCCACTAAAATGGCTTGCTTTGAAGGAACTATTGATGTGTGGTGCAAGAGGAAGTAGGGCATTAGTAACGACGCGGTCGAAAATGGTTGCAGAATTAACAGGCACATTGGCACAATTTAATCTGGAAGGCCTTTCACCATTGCAGTCTTGGTCTTTGTTTATCCAAGTAGCATGTAAAGGGGAAGAACCGAAATGCCAATATGTGAAAGAAATTGGGAAGAAGATTGTGGAGAAATGTGCCAGAGTTCCTCTAGCAATATTGACGATAGGGAGGATGCTACATTTCAAAAGTCCAGAATCTGAATGGTTTCCCTTCTTGGAGAATGAACTTTCAAGGATTCCTCAAACGGAGGATGATATTTTGCCAGCACTGAAGTTAAGCTATAACAATCTTCCATCACATCTGAAACGCTGCTTTGCATTTTGTAGTTTATTTCCCAAGGATCATGAGATTGAAGTCGAAACATTGATTCAGCTTTGGATAGCTCAAGGATTTATAAGTCCATCAAGTCCTACACATCATCTTGAAGCCATTGCGCTCGAATACTTCAAAGATTTATTGTGGAGATCTTTCTTTCATGGAGTGGAAGAAGATAGATGGGGCAATTTAAAAAGCTGCAAAATGCATGATTTAATGCATGATCTAGCAACCTTAGAGGCAGAAGCAGAGATTATCCAGTCAAATACGAATGGGGACTACATTCAACAAAAGACGCGTCATGTTTCATTTGACTTTGATTTGGATACATCAAATAAAATTCCAGAGAGCTTGTTCATTGCAAGGCGGCTACGGACATTGTTTTTGCCTAACCAAGGGCATCAAGGAACATGCAATGGTTCAAACTATGAAGTTATGTTTCTGAACTTCCGGTATCTCCGTGTTTTTGATCTGCACAGTACAGGGATTGAGGCTGAATTATCTTCCATTAACCATCTGAAACATCTTCGGTATTTGGATCTTTCAAACAATGTTGGAATCCAAGTACTTCCCCATACTATTACCGATTTAGTAAATTTGCAAGTTCTGAAGCTGTCTTTCTGTCGAGGTCTCAAGGAACTACCAAAAGATATTGAAAAACTGTTGAATCTGAGACATCTTTACTGTGATGGTTGTGATAAGTTGATCCACATGCCTCGCGGGATCGGGAATTTGACGTTTCTTCAGTCACTTTCGAAATTCGTTGTGGCCATAGACAGCTCTGCTTCTAAGAATGCTCGGATCAGTCACCTTATTGGATTGAATAGGCTAAACAGACTGAGAGGAAGCCTGGAGATATCTAATCTGGGATATGTTAGAGGCGGTGTAACAGAATTTAAGGCCGCTAATTTGAAAGAGAAACAATGTCTTCAATCGTTAATTCTTAGTTGGAATCAAGATGATCATACATATGTTTGTGATGAAGAACTGTCACTGCAAAGCTTGGAGCCTCACACAAGCTTAAAAGAACTGAAGGTATATGAATACGGAGGCATAAGGTTCCCAAATTGGCTCTCCTCTTTAACAAATTTAGTTGATTTATGTATAGAAGATTGCAGTAGATGTCAGTTTCTACCACGACTGGACCGAATTCCTTCTCTTAAATGTTTGGAGATAAGGAGATTTGACGCTCTAGAGTACATGGTCAGTGATGGGAATGCATACGATTGCCTCAATGAGAATGGAGGAAGATCAACATTCTTCCTGTCCCTAAAGGAGCTCTATCTTGAGTACTGTCCAAACCTGAAGGGATGGTGGAAGAAGACTGATGAAGGTGATACAACAAAGGCAAGTACAACAGCAAGGGTGCCACATTTTCCTTGTCTTTCAACTTTGAGAATAAATAGGTGTCCTGAACTCACTTGGATGCCTCTATTTCCATCCCTAGACGACCGGTTATCATTGGAGAATGCCACCGTGAAACTGTTCCAGCTTACGATGGAAATGAAGGTGGCGACTCCTCTCATTGCTTCCGCAGTTATCTATCCTCTGTCCAAGTTGAAGGCACTGGAGTTCAGGAGAATTGGTGATCTTGAATCTATGCCAGAAGAGTGGGTTCAGAATCTGACTTCCCTTCAAAAACTATACATAGGTTGCTGCCCAAGATTCACATCTCTGCCTCAAGGAATGTATCATCTTACCTCTTTAAGAGAATTAACCATCAATTTCTGTCCTGAAGTGAAGAAAAAATGCGAAAACAAAAAGGGTGTGGACTGGTCTAGCATTTCTCATATCCCAAATATCACAATTGATAGAGAAGAGGTTCAGAGAGAGAGCCCCAGCAATCTATAACTCCAACAGCTACTTGACCAGTCCCCTTCAAGCTCTCGGGCTGAAGAGTATCCACACGAGCTCATTCACTTGCTTTAACTACTCATCCTGTGGATGTAGGAGCATCAACTCCGATCTTGCGGAGGAACTGGATTGGCAAAAAAGAGATTCCAGTAGGAAAGTCCAATCTGGTTCACCCTATAATTTTAAGGAATTTCATTTATTTCTTTCTCCATTGTTCTTCATCTTCTAGTCTGTGAGTTCGATGAGTTAGCTATAAGTTGGTCTCTTTCACTACTCTGGAACCAGGACTCGAGTCTTTCTCTTGGTTCAGTAATTTTGTTGGTTATTCTACCATGATCATACCAGAGTTACTTGATAATTAAGCAACTTGGTGCACTTTTTCACTTCAATTGGACTGGCCTGCCTCCAAGAACAACTTAATAAATTCCAAAATCCAACTTTCGTGGCAACGGTTATACAACAAGAAGTTAGTTAAAATATTAATCCAATGTCATAGATGCATTTCCCTTAAACATT
>JANZXR010000004.1:243550-254070 GCA_027575705.1 Erythroxylum echinodendron
TAGAATAGAAATACCTGACATGCTGCAACATTTTGGTTATACCTGAATGTTGCAAAGCTTTTTGACCACTTCTTGAGCTAAAAATCAAATAGTAGGTCATGAAGAAAACAGACCCACATATATCAAAGCTCAACCAATAGTGACAACATCTAAGAGAATCTTTGGAGATAATGAATAAAGACATAAGATTATTGACATGAGAAAATAAATGAATTCAAATAAAATTTTCCATAAACACAGCAAAATTTGTTGATGCTGTGAATGAATATCTATCAGATATAAAACACAGAAGATTAAAGTGAGTCGAAAAGCATGCACATACACAAGTACATGTACTTTTCTAAATTTATATAATTGACAGAAAAAAATACAAAGTTAACTAAAGTGAAAAAATGAGGAGCATAAAATATGGTAAGGCATGATGAAGATTCAAACCTAAAACTTTGGCAAACTACAACTTTAGAAAATAAAGGAAACAGTAAATTAAAAGCTGCAGTATATCATGAAAAAGATCCGAACAATGGCCTATTTGGTCCAACCCTTCAACGACCATCACTAATCAATATAAATAGTGTTTATATAAGTTTCAACATATTTTACTATTCATTAATTATAATTTTATATTTTATTAATTAATTAGAATTTTTATGTTTGGTTCATACTTTGCTTTAACCATAATTTTCTCTACATTTCTATCCCTTTTTAAGTATAAAGAACTCGAAGACTTGGTCTCCTCTATTCTTTTTTAAGGTCTCGATTTCAAGTTTTGAGAAAGAAATTAACTATAAAACTCATAAAGGAAAGTTTTGTTATCTACAAGGATACTAATTAACTCTGAATTCGGATTAGTCAATTGCTAATACGACGCCGAATACCTAGTGGTTTGAAAAAACATAGAACTTGCAGACTCACAAGTTCAACATTCCAAGTAAAATAAACCCAAAAAGGAACGTGGAATGGAGTGCTTAGCAAATGTCAACCTAGACAGAAATGTGTGTTAGGAAGCTGCTGCCTCGGTGTCAAACCAACGTGGCCAGCTCTCAAAAGTCTTTTAAAAACGAGATCGTTCCATATGATCCCATTCAATGATTCTGGCTTTAATAATGGAGAACAATGACAAGTTGTCTGTCTGTCTCGAATGTCGAGCAAATTTAGACCTGACTTGACGTACACGACGAATAAAATTTATTACTAGAAGTTTCCATTTTTAAAAATATTTTTAACCAATATTTAAAGAAGTATAAGATATTTAAAATATAAAAAGTTAAATAATATATAGTCATGGAATCGATTAAATATAAAATAAAATTAAAATTTTAAAATATAATTAAAAATATTATTTTTATTTTTATTTTAATTAAAAAAGATTATTAAATAAAGTTTATTAATTTATTTTAATTTTAAAAAATTATTAATTAAATAAAAATTAACTGATTAAATTAATCAGTTTTTAATAACAAAAATTGAAAAGTTAAAAACTGAACCGAAAATTGTAGAGTTAATATTTTTATTGTTAAACCGATCAAATTTTTTAATTATTATTTTACCGAGCATGTTTGCTACATTATTGGTTATATAATTTAGAAATATTATTTTTATTGATATACTAAATAAAACAGTGTTTATACGAGACTAATCGTTAAATTAAAAATTTTAAAATATGATATTAAATTTAAAAATCTTTTAAAATTAGATAGTATTTAATTTTTTATCCTATAATTTAATTAAATTATAGCTTTTTTGGCTCTTTTTATTCAAAATAGAATTCTCAAATTTATTTATTTTAAAATATTAAAAATTAATTTTATAAATTATGTAAATTCAAAAATTGATATTGTTTCGCAAGTTAATTACTAATTTATTAATTTATTTAAAAGATAAATTTTACAAGTCATTAAATATATTTGATAAATTATTCAAATAATAATTAATTGCGCGTTATACCAGTATTAAAAAAAAAGTACTTAAATTTATAAAGTATATGAACGGATTTCAGTTAATTGACTTTATCCCCAACTTAGCCATAATCCATTCCAGTCACATTGAGTGTCGCAACTCGCAAGCTAACAAGGCAATCTCGAATTCTCGATAGAGTAAACTAAAGTCTTTCCCAATTGCAGCAACTGTACCGTACACATAACTCATTCACCAAACTTTGAATTTTTTAATAGTAAAAAATGTATATAATTATTTTTTAAAATATCTGTTAAATATAATTTAAAATATATTAAATTAAGTCACTTAACAAATTAAGAACTCGAAATTAATCTAATTAATAACTATTAAACTGTAGCATTTAGGTAAATCTATAACTAGTTTCTAATATTTGTTATTGCTGATTTTAAATATTGAATTTTACCAATTTTTAATATTTAAATTATCAGCAATATCATTAACACTATGTTGAAATCATGCTGAAATGCGGAGCCTCTCTGTTTTGTGAGAGTCTGAAGAAGGTCATCAATATACGCAGTCTTTCTTTTGTATTTTTTTTACAAAGAGATTATTACCGTGATTTGAATATGTGACATTCTGATTACAAAGAGACAATTTTTACTGGCCTTAAAACTTTTAAATTTTTATGAGAATATAATTTTAATTTTAATGATTTAAAACATTAAAGTTCAACTGTAATATTTTAAAAATGTTCAAAAAAGACCCTCAATTGACATAGAATTTAACAATATTAAATTTTCTTGTAAAATTTTAAAATTTTATTAATAAATTCCCCGATTATTTGTAGGCCACGTGATATAATGAACCTCACTAACACATTATAATTTATTTAAAAATTATTTTAGAGATATTTTAAAAAATTAAAATTTAACCTAAATACTTTAAAATATTTAAATTTAAATTATATTGTAACAAAAATTATAACAATTACATGAGACTTTCTTTTTATCCTAAATATTTCATTGTTACATTTATATGTGAATCTTTCGAAAATAATTTGTTTATTTTATATAAACAAAGTTACTTATTATCAAATTTGTTCAGAACTCGTTTTAATGCGAAACTCGAAATAAGTTTGACGATTAATTCGTATGGTGAAGTGTTGCACTGTCCTATTTCTCGTCAATATTTAAATTAATTTACAAAAATCAATGATTGATTAATAAATTAATCAATTTTAACAATAAAATTTATTAAGATAAAATTAATAAAAATTAAATTACAATTTTGGCCCATTCAAAATTTTTGGTTTGATTATGTTTTTTAATCACAGGATCTAACACGTGCAATGCTAGAACATCAGTGAATACCCAGCTTACGTCATGTGAAATAAATTGTCAGACATTGTCGACGAGATCTTGTGCAGACGTGCAGTTGAAGTTTCGACGTGTAATTAATTTTTTATTTAATAACCTTCATTTTTAATTAAATTTTAAATTAAAATTAGTTTCTTTTAATTATATTATAAAATTTTCAATTTTATTCAAATTTTAATCGGTTTATGAGAATTTAATATCAATTGAACTTTTAAACTTTAAATTTTTTATTTTATTGATTTAACTTTTGGTCTAATTTTTAAAACATTAGTTACATCTTATATGAAATAAATTACAGGATAAAAACATAAAATTCTACTATTCTTTAAATTTTTTAGAAAAATAATAATCTTTAAAATGTAAAATCTTTTTAATTTTTACACATCGGCTAAAAAATAATCACGAAATATACGTGATATGAATGTTAGACGTAGAATAATTAAATGGAACTAATATAATAATTCAATTTAACTCTTAAACTTGAATCCTTGATTCATACTAATTAAACATTATTTAAATTAATAATTTAAGATAATTATAACAAATTATTAATTTGATTAGAATTTAACTAGTTTGGTTTAAATTAAAGAATTATATTGAATCGTCAAATAAATAGCATTTGATTAGTTCACGTATGATATTAGTATCACATATATTTAATCATTATTTTAATTAAAAATTAAAAGAAGGGATTTTTTTACAAAATTAAAAATTAGAAATTCATTTTTAAGAAATTTAAAGATTAAGAAATTTTTTAATAATTTCTTAAACTATAAAAGAACTATATATTTTCCCTAAATTATATATAAATATATGATTTATAATTTATTCAAGTTGAGATATATTTCAATTGTACATAATTTTATTTGAATTTAGTTCAATTGTTTGATAGTTCTCAAATAATTTCGCTTTAAATGAATTCCCTTATGCCCCTTTAAAAATCAATTAAAATTAATAAAAGGCTATTCATAATTCGACCTTAATTTCGCCAACCTCATGCATCTTAAGCCTGCTTTGGGTTTCAGCTTTGGATAAAGATACAACCTTAGTCGATATTCTCCAGATATACATTGATTAAATCTCTGGATTGATGCAATGACCTGCAAATTACATCAACGATCAATCGGATACTCTGCACTAGACAAGCCCTATATAATAGGCTCGATCAAGAGACTGTAAATAGGAGAATTCGAATACGGAACCTTTTAACCCATGCTCCCAACTCCACCAACTCGACTACCCCTTAAGAGCTATATATATATACACACACATAGATTTTGTAAAAATTGGATCAAAGGTTAAAATAGTAAAATAAGAGGGTTAAAACTAAAGATTAAATAAATTAAAGAATTTAAATTATGATTGTTTTTACCGATTGAAGAATTTGAACTTTAATTAAAAAAGGCTATTAAACAAAAATTAATTGATTTATAAATACTTACTAATTTAAAAAAAATCAATCGATTAATTAATAAACTGATAACAATAAAAGCTATTAAAATAAATTGAACTAAAAATTAAAAATCGAACTAAAAATGAACAGATTCAAAATTTTTACGATTAAATCGATCTAACTAATTAAGTTTTTTTTATCAATGATATACACACTAAATGAAATATTTTGTAGCTACCCGACTTAGCTAACTTGGATCCATTCTTGTATAGAGTATACGAGCAATTTAAATGGTTAAATTCATGAGAGAAAACTGTGTATTATTTGATCTCTCAAGACCTCGCATGTGAACGGGGCTTTTAATGGAAGTTAATTGTTTGTTTTTTAAGGAGAGTTTGGTATCTTTTACTCTTTAATCTTTAACTTGCAGGCTTAGATGATGGTGAAGAACTGTGCCTTTGTTGAGTTTAAAAGAAATTGGTTTCCATTAATTCAAGTTTCTACTTTCGTCCCTTGCTTCACTAGCTTGCAAACTCAGAACACATTTCTTGTTAATGCAGATGGACATACATATAATTACGTAGTTAATCACAACGAGAAAGCTGGTTGGGATTCACTCACGCTACTGCTGATGACTACTTCCATATTTAAACGTACAAAACTCACGATCATCAAATAAAAAAGTAAGCAATGTTGGTTGGGTTCGCCATTTTTAAACTCCAAGGTTTCTGATCATGCACAACTTGCCCCTTTGTTCTCTCCTTATTCTTATTCCTTAGGCCATTGCTTCCTACTCTTTATAAGTCATCTCTTGAACACCCTTTTCACTTCACAAAGTGGGGATATCATCTTTTTTGTCAGGAAGTGTACTTCCATTTCTAAGAGGCAGGTAAAAATTTTGCAAACTAAAAGCTCCACCTTTACTCCATAGAGAAGCAAGGCTAATCTTTTGATACTGCATTTTCGAAAGGGTATGTGTTAATTGTTGCTGATTTATTGATTTCGTACGTGAAGTCTTTACGTCAAGTTTCTAGCTATTTGGATATGATCTTTAGATTCCTTTTCTACTTCTGTTTTTTTTATTCGTTTTATAGATTTGGTGCTTCACTAAACCTCTATTTCTTTATCTCATGTTATTGGCATTACATGCAAGAGTGTTGTGATTAATGTTTAGAAATGGAGTTTGTCAAGTGTCTGCTAAAATGACTCTAGACTCTAGTAATCTGGTTATTATCTTCTGATCAAAGTGGTAGAACCTACACTTTTTCGGGTCGATTCTTAACCTAGTTCCTGTCTCTGTCGACATGGAGACATAATCACTCGTCATGCTCAGTGTTCTTGAAAAGTTAAAATCTTCAAAAGGTTGGTTTTTGGTGCTTTTGCATGTGAAAAGTGTGGACAAGATTTGAATCTCAGTGGATGTTTTGATGTGAATAAAGAAACATGGGCAGCTAAAAAGTGGGTCTTTAGATAAGAATACTAACATATCTTTTCTTCTGTTTTGTCCCTTTCTTTGGATCCGTTCTGCTTCTATCATGTCCTCAACTTTAACTGTTTCTTTAACGTGTTATTAACACTTGTTCATCAGATCCTATAGAAAGTGCAAATGTCGAAGGCAAGTCCATGGCACCTTGTTTCTGAAGCTGGAGGAAAGATCGAAAAGAGTGAAATTCATTCTGCCGTTGAAAGGTACAAATTCTGTTCCTTTTGCCAATCAATCTTCGAACTATTTGCTAAGAACTTGTGTAAGCATGTAGCATTACTGTATCTAAATACTAAATGCATGTAGTGTTTGCTGATTCAGGTATAAGAATTATCATACAGTGAATGGAGGTGAAGAGGAAAAGAGGAGAGCTAACTACGCTGATTTGGTAAGCCACTAGTTCTTGGCGTTGGGAAAAAGAACAAGACACTTTCACTCTGTCTTTTTGTCTTTTTTCACCTACAAGATCTTTCAGCTATTAAATGCCACTCTTTAAGGATTTTACATGTGTATATTAGTATCGCTCTTGTGGGTTTCAGACAAATAAGTACTATGACCTGGCCACGAGCTTTTATGAGTATGGATGGGGAGAGTCTTTCCATACCGCACCCAGGTGCGTTTTGACGCTTAATGAGTAATGATTCAGAGCAGTTGTTTTGATCCTGGAGACCCCTTTTGTAGAATTCATTATGTATGTATAACTTTTTTTTTTGTACAGATTCAAAGGGGAAAGTTTTCGAGAGAGCATCAAAAGATATGAACACTTCCTGGCTTTACAACTTGGCCTGAAACCTGGACAGAAGGTTTATTTCCCTGCTGTTTTATCCATAATAACAGAACATACCATGATTAATTAGTTCCACCGATTGATTAACACTTTTGTTTTGCCTTTTTAGGTGTTAGATGTAGGATGCGGAATTGGTGGACCGCTTAGAGAAATATCTCGATTCAGGTGAACATATACACCGTTTCAATCATTGAATTTTAAAGTAAAATTGGGTTTGACCATGCAGATAATCCATATGATCTTACTTCAGTTAAAAACTCATTTGAATAAGTTGTAATTATACGATATCTGGGCTCTGAGTCATCTGTATTGTGGTTTTCTGCAGTTTAACATCAATTACTGGCCTGAACAACAATGAATATCAGATAAGCAGGGGACAGGTACATACAAATCTTCTATACTACTAATACTTTGGATTACCAGAATTCCAGTTATAGACAAATATCTGTTCAGCAAAAGCCCTTTTAAGAAATTTGCGAAATCTGAACCAACTGGTCTCTGTTGCTCTTCAGATAAAGAATCGCCTCGCAGGATTGGAGAAAACTTGTGACTTTGTGAAGGTTGGTCTGGTGCATTCTTGATTAAGTTAATTATGTACTAAATTATTATCCTTAAACCACATTCTTTTCCATCTTCTGTCTTTACTCTGTTGAACATAATGTAAAAAAGTTTCAACTCTAACGAAACTATATGTTACTATTCATCAGGGAGACTTCATGAAAATGCCATTTCCTGACAATACTTTTGATGCTGCTTATGCGATTGAAGCTACTTGCCATGCACCAGATGCAGTATGTCTGAAACTACTGAGGATTGCAAATTGACGTGTTCTTCTCCATGATTCAAAAAGTTCTAACTCCTATTTTTGTCCTTAAAAGATTGGGTGCTATGGGGAGATTCTGAGAGTGTTGAAGCCCGGACAATGCTTTGCTGCATATGAATGGTGCATGACAGATTCTTACGATCCAAAAAATTCTGAGCACCAAAAAATTAAGGTCAGAATTATGAATTCCTTGAGAGTTATGGCTTTTAAGTGTAATGTGCTGCGAATCAATGTCATTAACATTTCTTTATCAGGCAGAGATAGAAATTGGAAATGGCCTCACAGACATTAGAACAACTGCACATTGCCTTGAAGCTCTAGAAAAAGCTGGTTTCGAGGTACTCTGAACATTTCTTTTCTGTTTTCTCAATTTCCATTTTCCAGGCTAGACACGAAGTTTTATCCAAAAGAAAGAAACTGAAGAGCTAGACATGAACTGATGCTTTGTTTTTGTTGTGTGACGAGAAGATCATATGGTCCAAAGATGCTGCGGTAGGAGCTCAAATTCCTTGGTTTCATGCTCTGGATAAAGACAACTTCTCACTAGGTACCATCCACACATCAAGTCTAGGCAGATCGTTCACTCAGAACTTGGTAAAAACTTTTCATATTTTTCCTGTGCTTGACATTTATTTTGTTTTCCTTGTAGCTTGGAAGCAACATTGTTTGAACTTGCTTGTTTTCATATTTTTGCAGGTATCGTTGCTGGAATTCTTGGGACTTGCTGCAAAGGGAACTGGAGACGTTCATAAAGTTCTTGAAACGGGTGGAGACGCTCTGGTTGCGGGCGGAAAGTGAGTTTTCAATTTCATAAATAAAGCATAAACACTCTTTACTAGGAAATTAGTAAGTAAAGATTATGAGAGTTAACATGGAAGGTTGGTAAATGATTGACTAAAGAATTAAAAGGACACTTCCAGGAACTACGCTAGAAACGGTTTTGTCAAAATCAGCCGAAACTGTCTTAACTCAATTCGACCTAATTTAATTCAAAATTAATTGGTTAGGTTATTATTATTATTATTATGTAACGAATCTAAGAGACAAATTATGTATTCAGGAAGGGGATATTCACAACAATGTTTTTCTTCTTGGTTCGAAAACCTCTTTAAGAAGTCGACGACAAATTATTGGATGGAGAACTGCAGATTGATCCAAGAATTGGTCTACTACTACTACTATGTTGATGCTGATCCAAGCTTTGTATGTCCGTACTGCTATCTGTTATAAGTTGCTACATTTTTCATTTGTATCTCTTGCCTTTCCTAATTGGGAGTGCCCTATTAATTTATTGTGATCAATCAAGCCAAATAAATTTGTAGAAGTCGAGTTTAATCTCATTTGAGTTTAAATTAAATTAAATTTGATTTATTAAATTTAAATTAAATTGTATAAAAATTAAAACTAATTAATTTGTTATGTCAAAAAAAACTAATTAATTTGTTTCTTCTATATTTAGATTATAAACAATTACATTTAATTTTTTAAAATGTAATAGTAAAATAATTCCAACTAACTTTAAACTTTTTTTAAAAGACTTGTTGTTAAAAGTAGAGATGACAACAGGCCAAGATTAGGCGAGTCACAAGTTGACCCATGACACTTCCATTACTTTGAAAACGGTATGATTTTAAAAGTTTTTTTTTAAAAAACAAACGGTGCTCAGGCGGGCCGTAATTTGTCGTGCCATAGTCCGAGTCACAGTTTAATCACCCCGTGATCAGGTCGAGCCTTGAGCCAACCCATTTTAACCCGTAAAGTCACGGGCTACTATAGTCCTGGGTCGGGTTGGGCTGAGCAGAATTGTCCCCGACTCATTAATATTGTAAATTAAAAGATTAAATATTCGAATCACAGAAATAATATATTTTTTAAAAAATATAAGAAAAAAATCGATTACCCTCTCCAGGTCGAAGTTTTGTGATTTAGACTTCATACGATGAGTTAAATTCAACTTAAAATCTGGTCGAATTTAAGTTACATAACATGAACCTTTTGAGCATTCAAATGGTGTATAAACCTTGCCGGTCAGATGTCCTTCCTAATTATTTGTCCATGTCCCACTAGACCTCGATAGAAATATCTAAGACGAAGCGAACAATATCCACCACCATAACACGGGCTCTTGCCATCCCACCCGGCGGAATGCAGCCACACACCCCTACCTCGGCTAACCTAAGCTATTCTGCTCATATTGCCATACCACGAACCAGTTACTCGACGAAAGTCCTCTTAGAACCAAATGTGGATTCCCACCAGAGGTCACTTACCATCAATTCGACGGATTGGAGAGTTGACAATTTCTCTACTGGGCTGCAACGGCAACCCCAGAAGAACTTGTCCCGGATTCTGAGAACGGAATCTGCTATTAAGAATATAGAGAAAAAAGCCGATTCCAACAAGTATAACAATCTCTGGCCCAAGGCAGTTTTGGAGGCTCTAGATGATGCAATTAAGGAGAATCGCTGGGAATCTGCTCTAAAGGTTTGTGAGAATTTTCTGTTTTCCATTGAAGCTTTCTGGAGTGTATGTAGAAATTACTAGATTCCTTTTCTCAATTGGGACTTCTCTTACTGGTTGCAGATATTTGGACTTCTCAGGAAGCAACACTGGTATGAACCCAGATGGAAAACATACATGAAGTTGATAATGATGCTCGCGAAATGCGGGAAACCAGATGAAGCGAGCTTGCTCTTTGAAATCATGCAAACCGAAGGACTCAAACCAAGTATTGAGGTTTACACTTCTCTTCTAAATGCCTA
>JANZXR010000004.1:259702-273221 GCA_027575705.1 Erythroxylum echinodendron
TATTATAAAATAATAGTGATATTAAAATATGAATACTAAAATAAAATTTAATTATGAATAAATGGATGTTGATCCAAGGGCTTTTGGGCCCAAATGTCTTGTTTTTTAGTCTAATATGATTATTGAACAAGTACATTTAGGGATAACTTTCGAGTTCGAATTTGGCCTGGTCCATTATAAAGTTAACGAGTTAGATTTGAGGTAGTTGGAATAACCCAGCTGGACTCAAGCTAACGCTTGACAATTAAGAATAAAAAAATGACTTGTTTAGTTGTCGTTTTTTTATTTTTTAATTTAAAAAATAAAAAATAAGTCTTATCAGGTTGAGTCGAGCTCGGCGTCGTTTCTGCTCTAATATTTGCTTATAAATATGTGCTCCCATTTCAAATCCTCCTACTTTCCCTCCGCTTGCTCTCTCTCTTGCATTCTCTGCTCTTTTGTTTCCTCTCGCCTTCTTTAGTTCTTTCTTATTTACTTCACTTTTCTCTATTGTTTCCCTTCATTGTTCTTCTATTTCGATTGTCTATTCAATTTTTTCTGATTTGGTAAATGACTGAGAAGAAGTTGAGAATGAGAGATCGATCTGTCCGTATGCGACTCCATTGTCTTCTTTTTCCATTTTGCTTTTATATATTTTTGTGAGATCTGGATTGTTCTCAGATCTGAGGATCTGTTCGAAGAAAATGGAGGAAAGTGGAACAGAACACAAGATTCTGAATCGATAATTGAGAATGCTCAAGTTGAGAATGAGAGATCGATCGATCTCTATGCTACTCTACTTTCTTCTTTTTTTCATTTTGCTTTTGTACGTTTTTCTGAGATCTCGATTTTTCTCAGATTTTAGGATCTGTTGAAAAAAAAAATAGAGAAAAAAGTGGAACATAACACATGATCCTAAATCGATACAGAGAATGCTCAGGTAACTCTTAGTTTCACCTGTGCTGAAACCTGAATGTGAGATGATACTTCCAAAAGTTGAATATCGATGCTCCTGATATCCTTACTACTACTGATCAGAATGATTTGAGAGAGAGAGAGAGAGAGAGAGAGATGAAAAATAACTATTCACTACTGTCTACAAATTCTGAGAATTATTACTTGCATTAATCCTCTCAGTTACTTTGTCGTTTTCTTACTACGCGCTTCTTTGTGCAAGGTTTTGATGTTGTATGCTAGAACGGAGAATAAACAATTGAGGATAATGCAAAGTATGCACCAAATCCGGAAGTCGCATATTGTCATTTGTGGGAATGTATATTATGTTTAATGTCTATTTCTGAACTTCAGGCTAGAAAACAAATATATAATAGGAGGATAGACAAAACGTAAGAGCGAATATATATGCTATTCAAACCTCTCGTCTTTGTGTCAATGACTCTTCTTAAGAGCCTGTAAATGTCTTTTGGTTTTCTATAATGAGTATATATGCTATTCAAACCTCCCATCCTCACTTTACCTTCTAACTACATCTCTTCGTCCTCCCTTCGCTCGACCGGCCTCTGTGATTTCTTTTCTACTTTTAGTACTTTCTCATCACTCTTTTTTTTTTTTTCAGTTGCAATTAATGGTCTTCCTCATTACTTATCATTACATGAATGGCCTGTGATGTTAGAAGCTGTTATGGACGATTCTCTGTTATTTCGCCTTCTTTCTTTTTCACTTTCCTATCTTGTTCTAGGATTGTCAATTTTCCCTTATTAGAGAGCTATAGTCAAAGAACCAGCATCGTTCGCTTTTGGTTCGGGAACATTTTGAGTGCTATTCTCTGTAAAAGATATGTAGACCATTAGTTATTGGATGCGCGTGCGCCATGGGGAACGCAAAAATGTGAAGAACAATTATTCCAGGTATTTCTTAGATTTTTGTTTCCGACTTCTTACGTTCTTTTATAGTGGTTTTATTTCAGCTCAAATACACTGGGTGTGATCTTTGTAGTTCGCGTGCATAAATGAAAACATTCTGTATTGCTGTCACATATTCGTTATAAGAAACTCCAAAGACCTCATATTGTAGCTTGGTTTAAAATTTTCTTATGGGTATAAATTTAGGTTGTATGTATGGGTGTGTGTAGGCCGGTGCACCTGGCCGTCCGGATGAACCGGTGCTTTTGAGATACTTGGGTGGCGTGGTGCTCCTGTAGTGTGCGGGCCACCAGTTGTTTCTGGGTCCAGAAACTGTCTTCTAGACTAAGGTCTACTAGTAGTAACTACTGGACTAGAGTTCAGTACTTAACTATAGCAGTTAGCTTATGAAAGTTAAGGGATTCAAAGTAACATTTTTTCCTGTGTCCTTTGTTCCAATAATATCTCACTTATCTAATTTTTCTCTTTCCTAATTATTATATAATTGGATGTTCTTTAACACATGAGAGTACAAGAAAATGGCACAGAGAATTTGACTCCAAAGTTAAAGTGCTTCTGCACTTAACGTCAGCAGATTCTGACCTAGAGTCTGTAGAAGCAGCCGTCTGGGTTTTGCACTTGGGTTTCGGAAGCTAACTACTGGACTTGTTAGCTAGCTTTGCTACTGGGTCCGAAGCAATAGCTTCTGGACTATAGTCTAATAGTACCCTTCTGGGTCTTGAAGCAGTAGCTTTTGGACTAAAGTTCGGTAGGTAGCCTATGGAGTTAGGGTCCTGATGCTCACGTAGCGTGTGGTCCCTGTGCTGCTCTTGTGGTGCGTGGGCTGGGCTGCTTCTGCAATATGTGAGTGGTTGCGTTGGTTCTCTTGCAGTGCGTGAACTGAGCTGCAGCTTCGGTTGCGGGTGAACTGCGCTGCTTCTCCTGTAGCGGGTGACCTGCGCTGCTTCTCCTGTAGCGGGTGACCTGAGCTGCTTCTCCTGTAGGGCTTGTCCTGGCTGCTGCTCCTGTATTGCGTGATATGGGCTGGGATAACGGTATTGGAACATTTGAGCTCGACTTACATTATAGCATGGTCAACCTTGATTCTATAAGGCACCGATACAATCCTTTTACTACTCTTCAAAACAGTTGATTTGTTTTATCGTAAAATATGCATAATCTATTTAACTGCTGTTACATTAGTGTTTGTATTCCTTAAAGCGTAAGCATTATCGTGACCTGGATCCTATGCTTGAAGACCACAACGTCGTGTTTGACGCATAAAAAAGTTGGGTTCCAGTTTGATGTTTAACCTTATACATACATAACTTTCACTGTGGAGAGCAAATTTTCGCGTGCTGTTTATTACATTTCAACGTTCAAGTCCCGGCTGATAGTTTACGCCAAAAAAGAATAAGCATACTAATTAAACTAAAGATCTGAAGTTATCTGAATGATATAACTGACAAAGAGCTAGAATATTTTGAATTTCTTTGAAGAGTTTCGGACTAGTAGGAATATGAATAAAAAAATTCGCTTACAATTTTTTTGAAGCCGTAGTTTCCCACTCAGACTCCATCCCACAAATGGAGGTAACTTCAAAATGTGAACTCCCACCTCGATTACCTGACGCTGACTTCAAGAACATCTCAACTTCAAAATATCTATTTTTAAAAAAATTAAAAATAACTTCATTTTTAACAAAAATATCATCATTTTTATTTTCAAGTTGGCCAAGCCAACCCCTGCTTGGGTTGAATAGTTTTGACACCTAGTCTAATTAATCCGGGCTAAAATTGAGGCAGACCGAATCAAAATTGTCATTCCTAATTATACAATTAAGATCTGAGAAAATACAATAAACAAATAAATATATAGCTTTTTGAACCCATTTGCTATATGCCCACTCACAACAGATCCTCTAGTGGTCAGAGAAGTGTTTGTCCATATCAGAATGGCCTCTTAAACTGATTTTAGTTTGTTTAGATAGAGTTTATCATTATTTATTGTTTGTATTTATCCTTATTTGATACTTGTACCTGTATCTTATACATACTTATTTATACTCCACATGGTTAATGTAAAGCAGTACTTAGGTTAACATTATAATATCATGATATCGGAGCCTTTTTCTTCACACCCATTGCCTTCATTTGATTTTTTTCAGACTTCATTAATTTCGAGAAGTTTTTACAACCTAACGGCCTGCTGTCCATGACGTCAAATTAACCTATTGTTGCTTCAACCATCTCCGTCTCACCTACTTCCACTATTGCCACTTTACCAAACATATCTCACCGCTCCCGATCAAGCTGAACTCCACTAATTATCTCCTATGGAAAGCACAAATAATGTCATTTCTTCACAACTACGATTTGGCTTCACACATTGATAACAACTCTGCTCCACCTTCACAAACTACTACTAAGGGAGACCCATATCCTCAATACTCAACTTGGTTTTGCTGTAATTAGTTGATATTGAGCTGGATCATTGGCTCCATCTCTGAAACTTTCATTACACAAATTGTTAGCGTCTCTTGTGCTAAGGATGCTTGGACAAAGCTTGCAGCATCTTATGCCTTAGGTTCTAAAGCCCAGATTCGTACCATTAAAAGTAATTTCTTTAAGCTCCAAAAAGAGCAATCTAAAAGTATTGCTTAGTATACTCAACGTGCGAACGCTATGTTTGATCAGTTAATAGCCGTAAGCAGTCTTATGCCTAATGATGATTTGGTGTAGGTAGTTACCAATGGATTAGAACTTATGTACTGTCCTTTTGTTCGCTCTCTTGAAAATAGACTTGATGCTGCTAATTTTGATGATCTTTATGGCTTATTACTGAGTGAAGAAGCTAGTCTCAATGCTAAAAACTCATCCAATATAGTCATTCCAACAGTCTTCGTAGCCACTACTCAGTCTTATTCTCTGCGCAATACAGGAAGTACAAGGAGTCAGTAAAAGTTTTCATTTTAATTCCTCCATCTGACCTCCAATTTCTACTCCAAATTATTCTCTTCAGTATCAACTCCATTTGCAAGAGCCTGGGCAATCAGATCCTACCCAAATTACTTGTTACAATTGTCATGGTTTAGGCCATCTCTCTAAGAATTGTTCTTCTTTGAAATTCAATAGAGCTAATACATCCACCACTCCTAAACCAACCTCTAATTATGCAGCCACCTCTTCTCAGCTAACCTAACTTCAATCGTGGATCAACTATGCCAACACCCCTTCTCAGCCACCCCAACCTCAGTGGTGGATCGTGGATATTGGCACAATTCATCATATTACTACTGATCTTGAAAATCTAACCATTCATTCTGATTACTGGGGACAAGATCACGTCAAAGTTGGCAATGGTAATCACTCATTCTGGATCATCTTCCTGCTAGCCTAAAAATTCTGTTTTTCACTTAAAGGATATTTTTCGTGTTCCTAATATTCATCATAATTTACTTTTTGTTTCTTCCTTCACTAACGCTAATAATGTGTCTATTGAATTTTTTCCTTCTCATTTTGAAATCAAGGATATCCCCACGAGAAATTTGCTACATAGGGCCGAATGACAATGGACTTTATTCTATCTTCCTTGCACTTGTTTATGATCACAGTCCTCCACAGCTTGCATTATGTTGCTCTCTCTCAACATGGCATGAACGTTAGGTCATGCCTCTTTTCGTACTGTTCTTCAAGCACTTAATAAATGTGATATTTTTGTGATTTCTACTAAACAATTAGGTTTATGTCATGTTTGCAATGTTAGTAAGAGCCATAGGTTGCCTTTTTTTGTCTCTTTCTTTGTTGCTGAGGGATCCCTTAATTTAATCTATTTTGATGTATGAGGACCCTCACCTGATCCTTCAATTGATGGTAATAAATACTATGTTTTGTTTTTGGATCATTATAGTCACTATTGTTGGATCTATTTTCTCAAACAGAAATCAGATGTCCTCAATACCTTTATTAAATTTCGTCACATTGTCGAAAAATTTTTTGGTGGACCAATGAAAATGTTTCAATCAGATTTGGGTGTGGAATTCCAAGCCCTTACTACATACCTTTCTAAGAATGGAATTACTCAACATGGTGCTTGTCCTAAAACACCTGAAAAAAATGGATCAGCTGAATATAAACATAGACTTATTGTTGAAACTGGTCTTTCATTATTACAACATTCCTCTGTCCCAAATATTTATTGGCCTTATGCATTTGATACTGCTGTTTATATTGTAAATAGAGTACCATCTTATGTTCTGCAACATGTCTCTACCTTTGAAAAATTATTTCATTCCTTGCCAAGCTATACAGATATGAAAGATTTTGGATGTTTATGTTATTCTTGGCTTATGGTCCTAATAAGCTTACTCCAAGGTCTAAAGCTTGTGTTTTTCTTGGCTACAGTAAACTTCACAAAGGTCATATTTGTCTTCATATTAATACATCCAAATTACTTGTCTCATGCCATGTGATTTTTGATGAGCAGGCCTTTCCCTTTTTGCGAAAGCAAACTGCTCCTGCCAGTTTCCATGACACATCACCAGCAACCATTCTATTTCCATCCTTCCTACTTGTCAATCCTACTCCAAATATAACCTCTCCACTAAATTCCAATCTCAACCTGTCACCTCCTCAGCCTCGTGTCAGTCTTCCTCTCCTCCATCATCTCCACCTAACCCTTATCCCTACTATACCACATCCTGCCTCCATATCATCAAATATACCTATCCAATGATTACTTGTTCCCAAATTGGATCCTTAAAATCACATGTGCTTCATACACAAGTTGAAGACTATAAACCCAACTCATATAAACAAGCTGTAGCCAAATGCTATAGTTGCTGAAATAGATGCCTTAATTGCTAACAACACATGAGAATTAGATCCTCCCTCTTCTTCTCACAATGTCATTGGCTTCAAATGAGTATATCGAATCAAAAGAAAATTAGATGTCTCTTTTGAACGATACAAAGCCAGGCTTATTGCAAAATGTTTCCATCAATGCTCAAGTATTGATTATAGGGAGACTTATAGTCCTGTTATTAAGCCTGCTACCATTCACCTTATTCTTTCCATGGTTGTTTCACATCACTAGCCTGTTTATTAGTTGGATGTCTCTAATGAATTTTTACATGACAACCATGATGAAGCGGTATTTATGTAACAACCACAAGGTTTTGTTAGTTCTCTATATCCAGATCATATTTGCTAGTTGAAAAGGTCTTTACATGGCTTAAAACATGCCCCACAACAATGGTTTTTTTGTTTATTGAAGCACTTCATTTTATTGGTTTTCAGAACTCAAAAACTAATAGCTCCCTTTTTTACTACAACCATGCAAGAATTCAAGCATACTGTCTAATTTATGTTGATGATATTTTAGTCACTGGAAGTAACTCTGGTAATATTCAACACATCATTACTTCATTAAGTGACAGATTTGCGCTAAAAATCTTATGTCGCCTACATTACTTTCTTAGTATGAAAGCCAATTAGTTACCTACAGGCCTTCTTCTCAATCAGCATAAATACATCACAAACTTGTTATCTAAAGCGAATATGTCTTTGGCTAATTCAGTTTCTACTCCTGCCTGTCCATAATCCAAGTTGACATTAAATGATGCCACTCCTTTTTCTGATCAAACTCTTTATCACAATATTGTTGGTGGATTGCAATATCTCTCTCTTACCAGACTGGATATCACTGATTCAGTAGACAAAGTATCTCAATTTATGCATCAACCGACTGAAAATCATTGGCAAGCTATCAAATGCATCTTGCATTATTTAAGTTCCACTATGCAGTATGGGATTCTTCTCAAACTGAGCTCCAATCTAATGGCTTCTGCCTATAGTGATATCGATTGGGCAAGTTCCATTGATGACACAAAATCAACATCTAGTTATTGCATATTTTTTGGCTCAAATCTCATTGCTTGGGGCTCTCACAAGCAACGAACTGTTGCTCGCTCTTCAATTGAAACAGAGTACTGTGCTTTAACTCCCACAGTATCTGAATCACAATGTTTACTTTCTTTACTCCAAGAACTTGGTGATGCGCAAGCCACAACTCCTATTATATGGTGTGATAACGCAACATATTTGACGACAACAATTTTTCATTCCAGATCAAAGCACCTGGAAATTAATTTTCATTATGTCCGTGAACTAGTCGCAAATCGAAAATTACATGTCAGGTATCTTTCTGCAAATGATCAGATTGCAAATATTCTGACCAAGTCATTACCTTAGTAAAGATTCAATATTTTGAAGACCAAATTGACCATCATACCTCATGATGATCAATTTGTGGGAGGGTGATAAGCATAAATATTCCCATTTATCTCTTAAACTTATTTTAGTTTGTTTAGATAGAGTTTATCATTATCAATTGTTTTTATTCATTCTTATCTGATACTTGTACCGGTATCCTGTACATACCTATTTATACTCCACATGGTTAATGTAAAGCAGTATATGGTTGCCATTACAATATCAGGATAATCTATGATCATATCAAACAGCAAATCGTAAAAATCACACTCATATAGTTGATAAAATGCAATCACTAATTAAACAAATGTATTATATGTTTTGTATTCATGCAAATCTCTTCTAGCACAGAAACTAAGCCCTAGTTTGGATTGAAAGAAACCAGGAGAAAAGAAAGGAAGAGAATTGAATTTCTCATCGTTTCCAACGTTTGGACAAAAAACAAGCAAAGGGAAAGGGAGAGAATAGGGAGGAAACAGAGAGAAATTTGAGCCAATTATAATTCCCATCAAATTGGTGGGAAAGGAGGAGAAATGAATCCTAGTATATATAAATTACCACAATATCCTTATTTAACTCAACAAAAAGATAGACTCTCATCTATAATTAAGGGTATAAAGGTCTCAAAATTTTTTTTTTGTCTAATATCAGTTTCAATTCCCTCCTTTGATAAATTAAGAAAACAAACAGAGGAAAGTAAGTTTCATTTTTCTTCTATTCTTTTCTTCTCTTTTCTCCTCAATATTTCCTTTCCTTTCTCTTGTGCAAGTAAGGATCCAAATAAGAGTTCAGACAGTATTTGGAAGGAGTAAAAATTAATAATCGCTAATTGCGAATAAAAATAAAGGACAGACGTTTAAATAAAAGTGAGAGGAAGTAACGAAAAACGGGAGAGGAAGAGCGGCAATTCCAGAGGAATATATAGACAAAGGGAGAGAATAATATTTTATCGAAAGATTCAAATGAGTAGCATTGATATGGCGCCAGTTACAAACCATGCCGGACCTTCTAGAAAGTTAATATATATATAAAGTGCCGGCTCGAGGAAATATAAAATTAAAAAGAAACCAGAAATCTGTTAGCTATTACTAGTAGGAGATTCAAACTCTCTTTCAATCCTCACGTAACTATCAAATCTCACACAGCGAGTCGGTAAACATGCACAAATAGTTGACGAAACTAATAATCCAAAACTTTTGTAATCTCACGATCGTCTAGTGAAACAAGTACACAGAGAGTTCAAGAAACTAATAATTCAAAATTTTCATAAAAATTAGAAGTTCGATCCTACCTTCTTTCGTGCGAATGCTGATTCCGAGGACTCGACAAGATCCTATTCTAACTCTCCAGCATCATAAGAACAAAAGAAAATCTGTGAATCATTTTTTGGCCAAATGTAAAGAAATTTCAAACTAAAATCATAGAACAAGATCTCTTCTCCGCTTGCAAATCAAGGCAAAATGATAGTAATCTGAAGTGATTTGTCAGAGAAGAAGAAGAGTAAAGCACTTCAGAGGTAGACGGAGAGGAACTGAGAGGAAAATGGGAAAGAAAGAAATAGAAACAAAAAGAAGAGAGAATGTGAGACTACGGAGGGAAACGTGGAAAATAGAAACTTTAAGGAATCGAGGATTTGATACGATGTCGTTTATCTGTGGTGCTGTAAGTTGAAAGATATGTTAACAATTAGCAAAACCAACATATATCTCTCCGGAAAGAAAAGGGATAAGTGGGTTTGATTCCAGTTAACTGTAACTTAAGTTATGGATAGTTTAATAGTATCAGAATCACTAAGTTCGGCCTGGGTTGCTATCTCCATCTCAAGTTCGAATTCCAGATATGTAAAGTGGGAATAGAATTTGGAAGCTAATGAACTGCAGAATCCTTGGGGGCTCGTTTTTCGATAGAATATATATCTGTTCCTGAAAGATAAAAGAATAAGTGAGTTTGATTCCCATTACCGGTAACTTATGATAGCTCAATGGTTTGTATAATAATGCCAGTTGCTACATTGTTTTACCTTTTTGAATTACGGATTAAACTCAAACTCTTGCACTCAAAAATTAGGAAAGGATGTGTAATGTCCTATATAATGAAGGTTGAGTCAATTCAAACGCAGGAAACAAAAAATTCAGTTGTCATTTAGAAAAGTTCATGCATACCATGTTACCAAGTATTATAAGTATTACCTCACGTTTATATTTTTCCTCGTACTAATTCACATTAAACTGAATTTGAGTTAATTAAACTGAATTCGATAACTCAAATTCTGTTAACTAATTTTCGGTGAAACGGATTAAAAGAGTCGATATATTCTTAAGGTTCAATTAATTTCAATTTATTAAGTTCAATTCTAAATTCGATTAGACCTTAGAATTTTAAATTGCCATTCAACCCAAACCTGAACTTGATCAGCTTTCGACAAACTGAAAAATCACTATTAATCAATTCACAAAACAATGTCAATTTATATGTGAAAGAAATTCAGTGAGGACTAAGGCCGTGAAGCTCGAAAAAGACTTAATCTTGAGATCAGTACAAACCTCTGGAAATGGTTTGAACACAACTAAAAATATGAAATTTTCTAAATAAATTTGAGCCAGAGGTCAAGCTTGATCATCTCGATCCAATTTTATTGACTTTAGACTGAGTCAAATCGACCTGGAACTCTTTTCTCATCCCTATTTCTAATTCAAGTTAATCATGATAGGCCTGCTGTTGGACACTAAAACATAAAATCGGATAGGCTAGAGATATCTGAACATGAGTTTCCTTGACACTATCCATATTTTGGGACGAGAAAAGTTGATTAGATGCCACATATTTATTGATCATACAGATTATCCAATTCCTGGGTTTATAATTTACCGATATATTTCTCAAACAGTCCCTTAGAAATTGATAAAGCATCTCCTTTAGCCTTCACTGGATAGAGCTTTGTACCTGCTTGCCATTTGTTTGAGAAAGCTATCCATTCCTTCCTCCATTCCTCCAAATTGAAGCTTGTATTTTCTTCCGAGCTTTTTATCAAGTAATCAAAATAACTTGAAGCTCGTGGAAGATAATAATCTTCTAGTAACCCACTCCAAAATTTGTTTGCTAATCAGGAAAAATGAGGTAAAAGTAAGTACTCTACCCATATAAATGATGACAAGTAGTATCGATAATATGGTAATACGGCAGTGTAAACGATATTACCATAATCACGAAGCTTGCTTTGAACCGTTTCTGTTGTGTCAAACCACATTGTCACCTGCGTTCTGGCATTCCACTCATTCTGAAGAGAAGAAAAACCTGCTTTAGCAACTTGCAAATCTCGAGAGAGTAAGGGCACCATAATCTACGTTAAAAATTAGTCTTCATCAAGTAGGACTAAGCGTGGCAACAAGGCCCAAACTGGCTGACCCGAGTTGAGGGATAAAGTCTGGTCACAGGCTCAAGCCTGATGAAAAAACTTGGGAAATCTGGTAGTACTTCTGGATTGGACGAGTTCAAGCTGAAGCATGATGGAGCTCAGGCTTTTCAGGCAGTTCTCGAGCCCATAAACATAAGGCTCAGACCCAATCCAGCCTATTGCTAACCCTAAGTACGACATATGTTAAAATAAGGTCTGCCAATGTTTATGCAGCAGGAATAGATGTAAGAAAAGTACGTGCAACCTTATGTAAATTCCAGGCGATTAATAGAACTAAGATGAGAGTTCATTCAACTCAGCTTTGTATTTATGTTTACAGCATTTGATATAATAATGACTGCAACGTACTGAAGCCATGAGTAGGAAGTCGAAAGTTCTCACCTGTCTCTTATTAACAGGATCTACTCCTAGTCTTTTTGCACTTTCCAGCCATGTTCCAAGTAGGAAATTATCATCAGAAGCAAGAAGTACATCGATATCCTTTATTAGCTGTAAGAATTTCTGGCTGTGGAGTTTCAAGGTAATAGAGTCCTCCTTCCGAAAAGCGATTACTGCATCAAGGTACACCTCATTTGCTAATTTCGACAGCACTTGTCGCGTTAGGTCAACCAAATCATACCTGTCATATAAAACCAAGCATGCTGGTTAATAATGTAATTCATCTGACCTTTTCAGCCTTATTGTAGATCTCATAGACAATGCCCAAGACGAGCAGGAGATAATTCATCTATATTAGAAGTACCTATATGTCAAGCTTCTAGAAAGATCATTTCCAGCATAAATGAATAGGCGCAAGGCATTGATAGCATCCTGGCTAGAGTACCATAAATGTGCTTGCGGCAAATCTGTATTTTCATTTTGGATCAAGAATCTTCGGGTTTTAGGTGATGTTAACATGATATGCATCATGTTTTGTTTTGATGCAGCAGATCCATGATCTAGAGAAGGATCCCAGTCTGGAAATTTTACTACGAAATCTGTATTATGGTCCTACATGCAATAGATGTAGACCAAGAAAAGGTTAGTATTAAAGCAATAGACTGCCTTCTACTAGCAAGCGTTGTAGCTAAGCAGCAACTTATTTAGCAATAGTACTGTCCTCACAACACTATAACAAACTTCCAAAGCCCCTATCAAGAGATATGGGAGCACCAAACCATAGCCAGCCAATGGATCACAGTACTCTGTTCAACATTAAACTATTGAAAACATTATGTGGAAATTTATGTTTTCATTTTAGGAGTCAGTAATCTATGGACTGGGGATGCCTTTGCAACTTATAGCTGACCTTTTATAAAGATGCTTCTTACTACTGTAAGCAATCTCTGGCTCAGATGCTATCGAAGCCTTTGAAGACTAATAATGCATGGGAAAAGAATACATGATACAAGAAATCAAATGAAAAAGCAAAGAATGCTGTGAGGATTAGCATCGCACAGAGAAGAACCCTACACACAATAAAACAAGTCATAATATTAACACTCCGTGTCACGTAAGATTACAGCTAAGTTTTGTTCCAGAAAGTCAGAGCACGAGAAAAATAATGTGTCTCATGTAACAGGAGAAAGACTTCATCAATCACTTGAAAGCACTGAACATATGAAGGCGGATAATCCATTACATACAGCAATTCCATCTGTACAGTTGTAGATAGAATGAGAGAGGATTTCCCAGGCTGACATAGCTGGGTTAACTGCTTTGCCATATCGTCTATGGGTGTATTTCTTCAGCCATTCCTAGAAAAGAATAAAAATTATGGCAGTTACATCCACTCGGCCCTCCAATCTTATCTACACTGATGATTAAGCAAGAGATAGAACAGAAAGAAATGCAAAATATAATGCAAATGTAATAATTCCATCTAGAATTTGATAAAACTTTTAACAATAAGTGCACCAATCTAACTATTGAATCGCAACTAAAATTGTGGCCTTACCAGGACACCAACTTTTTCTTTGCGGAATGCCATTTCAGACATAAGCTCATACACC
>JANZXR010000004.1:283446-303833 GCA_027575705.1 Erythroxylum echinodendron
GTTTTTAGATCAATCAGTGAGAATGGTTAAAATGCAAGAGCAGATATCATCTAAGTAACAGGAAGTATATTTCCAAAACATTTTTAATGCTTAAATCATGCAACAACTGATTTCTTTACTATCTGGAATAATATCAGTAACAGTTTTTCAAGAAGCGAACTTGTTTACAATTTTCAAAAGAATATACATATGTCAAAACTCAAAGCACATACCTTTCGATGGGAAAAAACACCAAGAAAACTAAAACTTTCAATCTCCCAATATTAAGAAAGATGTTAAATCAAGAAATTGGTCGTACCTTGGGTACAATCTGGAATGCAAAGCTATGTATGTGGGAAGGAAGCAGTCTTGCCAATACACCTTTAGCTGCAGATATTTGAACAGATGCAGATAAGCGCTTAGAATCCAAACGATTAAGTAGAGCCTCGATAGCGTCGTGTCTGTTGGACGACGTTACCAAGTCAGGCGACATTACTAGAGTTGCCAAAAGCAGAGAAAGGATAAGACCAGACATGGTCTAGGTCCCCTTTCCCTTTTCTCTTCTTGGGATGAGAAGAGACTGCTGAGGAGTAGAAAAGTCAACGCTCAATGCCTGAATTCTGTAAGCAATCAATTACTTTCCCGACGAGCAAAGAGACAAAAGACAACCACAAAAGTGCCTTGTTGGTTTTAGCTTGAAGATGTCTTTCTCACCGTTTGACTACTACGTCATTTTAGTAGTATCTTGAAAAGCAAAAGGTAAACAAGAATGCGTCGTCGTTTTGTTAGCCAAAGGCACATAATCCTTCAACAACATCCGTCGACCTGTTATTCTCGAATTTGTTCACTCCCCTCGATCAAACTCAGGAATCTGCAAAGAAAACACAAATGGCTTTTTGTTAACAACAATATACACGTAGTAACGTATTTTCACTCCCAATCACTATCTTCCTCCAACGAGACTTCACTTTTCTTTTCAATCTAAGTTTGATCGCAATAAGCGATCAAAAAAGGAAAACGCCGTCCAAATTCCAGAATCAGGTCCATTACGGTTCGCATTCTCCTTAATCCACAAGAATGCAATTAGGACTACGTTCTAAACTTTTCATAAATTTGAAATTTCGAAACCAAAACACAAGACACTCGATGAGTTCTAAAGAAGCTATGGAAAAGCCTCTCAAACTGAATAAAGAAAGTCCAAACGATAAAAGCAACTAGAAAAATATCAAATGGAATGGTCCAGTGATTAGATAATCAGACCCGACAGCTACAGCCTCCTTCGCGCCCAAACCTTTCTTTTTCATTCTTTTCTTTTCTGTTTCTGGTCAGTCTTCTCCTTGAATGACCAAAACGGAGATGGTACAACCGAAAATGGCGCCACTGCAACATCCACCAAACTGCGACGGCGAAAACTTAAACGGCTATTTGTTGATTCAGGTTGAACTATGCTCTAATCTTACTGTTATTTCTAATGGCAATATCGCGTCAAATTGAATCAATCATATTTCAACTCTTTTAAATTGTTTAAAATAATAAAATAATAATATTTAAATTTTAAATTTTTATATTGAATTAACTAAAATAATTTAAATTTGATCGATTAACTTTTTTTTTTTACGAAAATAAAAGTTCATTATAAGAAAAGAGAATTTACAATTACAGGAAAACTGTAAACCAAATATTCTCAGTGTCAACACGTCAACCTAGCTAAAAGATGAGCTATAGTGTTTCCTGTCCTATTGACATGAACGAACTTCACTACTCAACCAATCTCATTTAGTAGAGATTTATAATCATTCAATAAAAGACCAAAATTCGAGATATTCTCGCTATCCTGACTATTGAGCACATTGACAACTTGTAAACATCAATAACAATCTACCTCCACCCTTCACTCTTTAACCAACTCAGAGCTTCCCTAACACCTACCAATTCAGCCTCCTGCGGAGAGAGAATAAAATCAAAGAACTTAGTGCTATCCCTCAAGATGAACCCTAAACCAATGCTCTCGACATGAATAGCAGCGTCAACGTTACATTTGATCCATCCTATATCAGGCTTAAGCCAAGAACCCTAAACACTGGATCTTGCAAACAAGCATGTTTTGTTAGCTGACTCCCATTCATGGTTAACTGGAATAGGTAACAAATTATTTCCTTATCTGTATATATAATCTAAGAGTTTAATTATCTCTTGGTGGCTTATTTGGTTGAGTGGAATACTTATTGATTACTGATGTATTCTTGATAAATAGTTATTTATTTGTTTAGTTATAAAATAACATGCATAAAAACTAGTCACAAGTGTAGTTAAAGATAATCTTTCTCTCTCTTAATAATAATAATTAGTGAAGATTATAATGAATATTTTGATATTTTTATTAGTTATTTTAAATTTGTATTTTCAAATCAAATATTGGTATACATTATTATTAAAAATTCTTAAAAATAAACAAAGCTAAGTAATACTAGTTACATTCTATTACTCATCTGTTATATTCCTAAGAATAATCATTCCATTTTTTATTTATTACAGCAGATGAACCAAACATCTTGTAAGGTTAAAAAGTGTATTTTGAATCTCAACGTTTACAATAGAATATAGAACAAATTATGACATTTTGAAATGTTCAAATTAAACTTAATATTTTTCAAGTATTAAAAATAGATCTTAAATAAATAGAAAACTTAACCGATAAATTTATTGTCAGTAAATATTATATTAGTATTGGCATGATATTATTTTTATTTTTAAATAAAAATAAAGATAATATTAAAATATATAAAAATGAGTCTCCGGCAGTCATATTTTCTAGTGACTATGACATTTATTTATGATTAATATAAAAAATTAATTATCTGACAGGAAATCTTATTTTTATTTAAAAATATAAAAATAATGTAAGTTATTAACGTAGTAAAATGTGACCTCAATATAAAACGTAAGACCCTTACCAATTCTCATGCTTTGTTCGCGTAATGAAGGAGTTCTTAATGAAGAAACAAATAACACTTGACTAAGTGCCAGTAACAAATAACACTTAGAGTAAGTGCCAGTAGTTTTTTTAACGAAAAATGAATGTTTATCTGTAAAATAAAAGAATATTTTTTAGTAGATATAATTTTGTTGACAATTAAAATATAATTTTTTAAAAAGCTTAAATTTGGAGTTACTCAAAAAGTAATTTTTATGTAAATTTTTCAGATCAATTAATGAGTCTATTTTTTAGTCCCTTCTATTCTTATTTTTTACACATAATTCTTACCATACTCACAAATATATCTTTACATTTATTTTGAGATTTATATAATAGTATTTGACTTTTTTATATGTTTTAATATTTATTTTTATCTTAGTTTTATTTATGTTATAATTCATACAAAAGATTTGGTTAGATATATTTTATTTATGTTTTATATAGTTTAAAATTATATAATGATTAATATATTATACTTTGTATATTTTTAATATATTTTAAATAATATTTATATGCATAAATAATTTTGTATCACAAAATAAAACATAGTTAAAATTAAAAGTGCTTTTTATTTTTATGCTGTCAAACAATTGAAACTCTTTCAAAAAAATTTCTTTTTTAAATAATAATCAAACAGTAAATTAATTTTTTAAAAAGCTCTTCTTAAAAAAAACTATAGTGACAAAAATTCTTCTAACAAAAGCATATACGCTCTTTTTTTTTTTTTAATACATAGGTAGCCAGCATTGGCTAATTGACAACTGTATCCCGAAGAGAAGTGTCAAAGAGAGTCACTGTCAAAGAAAACTTCCCATCTATCCCTCGTAATGAGTGAGTGCGCCTCGTTTCTCCTTTGCTGTGAGAGCGATAAGGTCGACGCTTCAGTTACGCCGCCGAAATGTGGGGAATGTGGGTGCTGCGCTGAGCACGGAAGATGACTGACCGATTGGCAATGTAAGCGTATGTGGTGTCCACCTTCCTATGGCGTGGAGGAGTGTGCAGTATCGCGAGAAATTATAGGAAGAACCTCTGGTGGGGGATTGTGGAGAAGAGCCAGATCATATGTCTGGTTTTGGAAGCCTAATTTTGCAATACGATCCGCCGCCTCATTTGTTTCCCTCCTCGTATGGATGACTACGATGTGCGACCATTTTTCTAGTTCCCACTTAATTCTTCGAACGAGAGGTAAGCCTACACCTTACCATGAACTTTCATGTGCCAATAGATTGATAGCCTCTTTACTGTCTGATTCAATGACTAGTTTACGAACACCAATCGACCATGCCAGGATTATGCCCAGATAAATTCCTCAGAGTTCAGAATGAAGTGGGTTGCATTTTCCTAGCCTCTTGTTTACGTAGCTCATTCAAACATCCTCTAAGAGTATTCCCCAATTGACGTAGCAGTAACTCGAGCACGAGTACACAGTTGTGCGTTGTACCTGAAACTTCTCGCTGAGGATACAAGAACAATACGACAAAACTGAAACTGTCGCTGGCTATACCATGGTTTAGTGGAAGAGCACAAGTCACACACCATTATCTACCTATCTACACGTGGAAGAAGATGACTCCATGTTGCAGCCACGCCACACGCCACGTTCTCTCCATGCAAAACAACCCTTACATATTCTCTCCTCTCTAAAATACTCGTCTCCTTCCATTTCAGTCCCACGTCTCATCTCAGTTCTATCGATTCTCAGAAAATGCCAGGCCTCACCATAGGAGACACCATTCCCAATCTTGAACTCGAAACTACTCATGGGGTCATCAAGCTTCACGATTACATAAACACTTGGACCATCCTGTTCTCTCACCCAGGTTTCGTTAATTAGTTCCAAAAAGTATATGCGAATTGAGTTCGTGATTGGTATTGAGAAGTTTACTTGTAGGTGACTTCACGCCGGTGTGCACAACTGAACTCGGGAAGATGGCTGCATATGCACCAGAGTTTGCTAAGAGAGGGGTTAAGCTCTTAGGTTTATCTTGCGATGATGTTGTCTCACACGTAGAGTGGATCAAGGACATCGAAGCTTACAGTGTTAGTATCTATTGTCTCCCTATAGTTCCTTGTTCATCATGAACTTCAAGCCTGATAGCCACCATATTTACGTACATTTGCAGGGAGGAAGCAAGGTGACATACCCCATAATTGCTGATCCAAACCGTGAGGCTATCAAAGAACTTAACATGGTTGATCCGGATGAGAAAGACTCCAGTGGAAACAATCTTCCCTCTCGAGCTCTTCATATAGTTGGTCCCGACAAGAAGGTGTACTTGGTTTCTGTCTTCATGAAAATTCGAGTGTTGTAACTTACAAATGTTAAGAAACTTGTCGTGCATTGGCCTTGCAGATAAAACTGAGCCTTCTATACCCAGCAACCACGGGGAGGAGCATGGACGAAGTGATGAGAGTGTTGGATTCGTTGCAGAAAGCAGAGAAGTACAAGAAGATTGCGACCCCTGCAAATTGGAAACCAGGAGATGTTGTGGTTATTTCTGCTAGCGTCTCTAATGAAGATGCTAAGAAGATGTTTCCTCACGGTTTTAAGACTGTTGATCTTCCTTCTGAAAAGGATTACCTGCGCTTCACCAATGTGGAGTAGAAATACATGCAGTATACTGTTACTATGTTCTTATAGTATACGTGTGTTTAGTTGTTACTTGTAAGCTATACATGTAAGCTAAGTTGAGAAATCCTGACATGATCACACTGTAAGTGATGTCTATCAGAATAACGGCGGTTCTCTTCCTGATGAATCTTTATCTTCTGGAAATATATCATAGTATACTTGGATGGTTCCTTGGATAAAGCATAGATTCCAACTGCGGAGTAATGCGAATATATGGTAATTGGTTTGGGTTTTTAAGAAGATAAAGATAAAGAATCTGATTAGCTAATTGCATTCTGCTTGTTTATTACTTTGTTTCGTTTCGTTTCTTATGTTTCCTGGTGATCATCTTGTTCTTTCATTGTTCTTAAGAACGAAAGAATACAAGTAACCCCATGGTTGGTGCACTTCTTTCAAGTGTTAGGAACGATCCTCAGAAGACGTGGATGATGAAAAACACAAGCAGATGGCATTTATATAACTTTAAGGATCTGGAAACATGTTCGATAGAAGAATTTGTTCTGAGAACATGTTAGGAAATTAAGAGACAAGATGTATCAATTGTTGAGGAAGCCTTTCTCCTTCAAACATTCTATTGTGTCCTTCAGAGTCACCTCAAGGGGAGTGAAGCTGACGCCCAGAGTTTTTACTTTCTCTTCAGATATTGTAGTTTTAGGGAAGTATTTGCTTTCGTAGGTTCTGCAGGAAATTAACCACTGATATAAAAAAATATCCTTCTTATCAACTCAAAAATGAAAAATCTCATTTACTTACTTTTCAGGAAGTTTCAAGCTTGGATAATTTCGACGAAAAATGTCCAGAACTTCTGAGAAATGCACACTACTTCCATTAAAACAGTATCTCCCAGAAGCTGAAGAAATCTCAAAAACCTGAACATGAACATCTGCCACGTCTCTTACATCCACTGAATGGTAATATCCATCTGGATATGCTTGACCTCCTGCACAAAAAATTGGTCTAAACGGATAAGCTCGCTCTTAATGGGAGCTCGGTCAGTATCAGGAAACAAAACCTGATGAATTTTGCATACCATTTACGAGTTTCAGGATCACATCTACTGTGGCATTAAGTGTTGGCTGTAACAAAGGACCAATCACAAATGATGGGTGTATTGTTACCAAATCGATCTGATTTTGTTCTGCGAATTTCCAAGCAGCATCCTCTGCCAAGGTCTTTCCGAGGGGGTACCATAGCTAGAAATTTTCAGAAATATGAAATCAGGAACTACATGTTGAAACAACTTGGAAGCAGTAGAATCTTAATACAGTTGGTATAAAACTAAGAAATGCACGAACACCTTCATTTGTTCAAGTATAAGTGGATTCGAGAACCAAGTCTCGTCGATCACAGTGTCCGGGTTGAGTGGTCTTCCACTGAATGCAACTGAAGCCATTGAAGACGTCAAAATCACTCTCTTGAGACAGGGCACTTTTAAGCAAGATTTAAGAACATTAAGTGTTCCTTTCAATGCAGGCTCAACGAGTTCTTCCTAGAATACGACATAAGATGAAAGAATCAAATAAATATACGCATCAGCATCAAAGCAAACCTATACTGTATTATATCGGGATCAGACAAGGACACGAACGACATAGAAAGAAAAAAGAAAATTTCTTGAACATGTGATTGTTTGCCAATGTGAAAAGGATATTAAGACATCAGACGAACCTTAGGAACGGTGTTGTCTGATTCAAGCACCACAGGACATGCTGTATGGAACACACCTTCGCAGCCACTAAGTACAGAATCGAAAGACCCTTCTTCCAATAGATCAGCTTTGAACAAATGAAGCCTTTCCTTAGCTCCATCGAGCGCAAGCAAGTGTTTGGTCTTATCTGGATCATCTGGGGTCACAGATCAAATTAAGAAGAACATGGATTCACAGAAAGGAAGTTAACGCACTAAAAGGAGGCAAAGCGTACTTGGATCACGAACGGTGGCTTTGACGGTGTAACCTCGTTGAAGCAAACGATGAACTAGCCAGGATGCTATGAAACCTGAAGCTCCTGTCACACAAACAATCTTTCCACTTCCACTGAGTTCACTCATTGCTTCTGCTCTCTACGTGTTTCGTTGGGTAAAAACCTCGTTCTCAAAGGGCTGAAGTTTGTGGATTGAATGACGATCAGCTATGGCGGTTCCTTTATTATCCCTTTTGGCTTGACATGCATCCGAACTATTTTGTCTTCAAAAGCAACTTGACAATTCGATTTTATTGTTGGCGACGTTTATTGGCCGTGTTTGGAAACTATTAAATTGTCAGTTCCGTGTTGAAAATTTCAACAGAGACTCGAACTCAATTACGCATTCGGCAATTTCATGAGGACAAGCACAATGAATTTGTACGACAGCCCTTACGACATTTTCAAGAAGGATATGGACGAGTCCGGATCTCTTTACAGTTTACACTTCTACTCTGCCTAACTCCGTCGATGCTAAAAAACGTTGTTACGTTGTTGTTGCTATACTTACAAAAATTCACAATTTTGTTAGTATTCCAATTTTGACGATTTATGAGTCAAGCTGATGGTAAGATATCTAATTTTTATGAGAACAGATCTTTTGTTTTATTTAAAGAATTATTTTTTTTCTTTTAACATAGTTTAATACAATAATAATAATAAAATTAATCAATTTTTAAATTTAATTTAATATTTTTCTATAATTTATTTATTAATTAAACAATTTCTAAAGTTTTTTTTATTTTAAAATTTCTATTTAAAAAAGTAAAATTAAAATAATAAAAAACAAAATCAAAATATATGTTACGAATGTGACTTTGTGACATAAATAAAATCAATTTTTTAATTTTTATTTTTATTTTAAAAATTAAAATTAAAATAATAAAAAGACAAAATCAAAATATGCATCACGTGTATGACTTAAGTGTCACTCTCGTGACATAAATAAAATCAAATTTTAAAATTTAATTTTATATCTTAAATATTTTATTTAAAATGTTAAATTTTAAATAGTAATAAAAATCAAAATATGTGTGTGACACAAAATGAAAGCAATTTTTAATTTTTAATTTTTTATCTTAAAAATTTTATTTAAAATGTGACTCATTTTATATAATTTAAAAATTAAAATTAAAAAAATAAAAAAACGTGTCTTAAGTATCTATGACACATTTTGTTTTTTATTTTAATTTTATTTTTTATTTAAAAATTTTTATTTAAAAATTTTAAATTAAAATAAAATTAAAAAAATTGTTTAATAAAAGTTTTGACACTTAAATTACGTCTTTAACACATTTTATTTTATTTTCTCCGTAGATAAATTATGACTATTGATTTAAGCTCATGACGGGTATTCTGGTTGCCAAATCTTATCATTCCTTGCCATGTTTTGACATGTATACGTGAGATGGAATATGTAATTGGCGTTTCTATTATTCAAATCTCAAGAATATTTAAAAGTTCCTTTTTTTTGGACTGAATTACTAATTTGCAAAGTTTGTATCTTGAAGTCGGAATGCTTTACTTACAGCAACTAATTTTGGATGCCGAATCTTTGGCCTAAAAATTGTATTTAAAAAAATTTTAAATTTTATTTTAATTTAAAATAAATTTTATTTTAATTTAAAAATTTAAATTTTAAATTAAAATTAAAATAAGAAAACAAAATATGACACATTTTATTTTATTTATAAAATTTTAATAAAAATTAATAAATTTTATTTTAATTACAATTTTTTAAGATAAAAAATTAAAATTAAAATAAAAACACAAAATGTGTTGTTACCCCCATGACATATTTTATTTTATTTTTTATTATTTTAATTTTAATTTTTAATAAAATTTTTTATATAAAACTAAAATTTTAAAAAATAAAATGTGTCACATTTTAAATAAAATTTTTAAGATTAAAATCAAAATTTAAGAATTGCTTTCATTTGTGTAACACACATATTTTGATTTATTATTATTATTTCTATTTTTTATTTTTTAAATAAAATTTTTAAGATTAAAAATTGATTTTATTTATGTGACGTGCGTCACATTTAAGCCACTTCCGTCACAATATTTTGATTTCTTTATTATTATTATTATTTAAAAAAATTTAAGATAAAAATTAGTTTTTAAAATTAGATTTTATTTGTGTCAAAGTCGTGACACATATTTTGATTTTTTATTATTTTAATTTTAATTTTTTAAGTAAAAATTTTAAAACAAAATTTTTTAATTTTCAAAATTGATTAATTTATTAAAATTATTTAATTAATTTATAAATTATAAAAATATTAATTTAAATATTATTATTATTATTATTATTATTATTATTATATTAAGCCGTGTTAGAAGCAAAAGAAAATAATTCTTTAAATAGAAGAGAAGATCTGCTCTCGTAAAAGTTGGATGTCTTGCCGATGACTTGGCAAATAAGCCATCAAAATTGGATGATTAACATAGTTGTGAATTTTTGTAAATAAAACGACGACGTTTTTTAGGCTTGATAGAGTTAGATAAAGTAGCAATAGACAGAAGATTTGGACTCGATATGGACTTCATACGACAAGTGCTCCAGCTGCTACCGTGCAGGCCAACAATTGCACATTTGAAATGACGCTAATTTAAAATTTTCAAATTTTATTAAATAATTTATTCAACCAATAAAAAAATTATAATTAATGACCAGTGGAAAACTTGTGATTATTTTAATTATTATATATATATATATATATAACTTTTCTTTTAAATTTGTATTAAATATATTATTTGGTTTTATTTTATTTTATTTTTTTATTTTTAAATTTTATTTACTTATTCTTTTAATATATTAGTTTTCATATATACTCTTATACTTTGCATTATTTTTTTATTGTCACATCTACATGTGAATTTATTAAAGATAATTTTTTTATTATGTAGAGGTAAAGTTATATACTATCAGACTTTTCTAAATTTTACTTTATTGCAAGATTTCGGATTTATTGAAGATGATGATATATTATAAGTGGCTTACGTTTGGTTGTAATATTAAAAACTTGATGAACATATTTCTGTATAGATCCTTGCCGAAATTTTGTCGTTTTCATTTGGACAACGGAAATACTTCGTGTTTGTGGGACAGAGAGTCATGCCAAGGATCTTATTGGCAGTTATGACATTTTAAAAAATAAATAAATTACTTGTTAAGATTTAAAATTTAAAAGTTTTAACTTATATTAAATTGTTATAATATTAATTAAACATTAAATAAGTTATTTTTACTCATAAAAAATTTAATAATTGATTGAAGCTGATGCGAAGGGAGGTGTTAAAATAACAGTCTTCACAGAAGCAACCTTCAAATAAGATTTAAGGACATTAATGCTGCATATGATTACTATTTCTCGTATGCGCATATGGAACGAAACAAAAATTTGGAGATAGAATAGAACAAAAATTAGAAACAGTAAGATGTTTAGTTGTGATAGATAAAATAGAGAAAACTGTATTCGTCTCGAGAACAAAAATATATTTGATTGTAATTGACAAAACATAAAAAACAGTATCGATAATTAAAGTACCCTTCAGTATATTACGATTGGAAATATATAATTCATTAATTATTTTAAAATGAATGATTTGTATTAATATTTTTTAATTGTATCTATAAATAAAGAATTAAAAAAATGAGTAACATATAAATATTATTTTTGGCTAATACCTAATTCCTCTCCTAATTTAGAGAAATAGGTATTAATATCATTACTCTTTAAATATTTGTGATAATTAATTAAAATATAATTCATTTATTAATTAAAATATTGTAATTAATTAATTAATTAAAATATAATTAATTACAATATAATTAATTAAAACATAATTAACTAATATAATTATGCATTAATTAAAATAATTTATTTAATTAATTAATATTATAATTAAAATATAATTAATTATAATATAATTAAGTAAAATATAATTAATTAATTAATTATATTATAATTAATTAAAATATAATCAATTAAAATATAATAATTAATTAATTAAAATATTGTAATTAATTAATTTATTAATTAAAATATAACTAAATACAATATAATTAATTAAAACATAACTAACTAATATAATTATGCATTAATTAAAATATTTTAATTAATTAATTAATATTATAATTAATTACAATATAATTAAGTAAAATATTATTATTATTAATTAATTATATTATAATTAATTAAAATATAATCAATTAAAATATAATTATTCATTAATTAAAATATTGCAATTAATTAATTAATTAAAATATAATTACTTGCAATATAATTAATTAAAATATTATTAATAATTAATTAATTACATTATAATTAATTACATTATAATTAATTAAAATATTATTAATAATTAATTAATTACAATATAATTAATTAAAATATATTTCATTCATTAATTAAAATATTGTAATTAATTAAATTAAGATTAATTAAAATTAAAATTATTATATTTTAATGTTTGCGTCTCGAGGATAGAAATGAAGTAAAAAACGTAAAAATTAAATGAAATGAGAGAAGATTATTTCTAGAAATTACTTATGTGTTTTGTTTCTGTCCCAGAAATAAGAAATATTGTCCCTCGATTTTCGAAGGAAAAAAAATTTATGTCTCTATCATCCAAATTCGGAACAAGCAATTAGTAAAATCAACAAACAAATACTGCGAAACATATAATTTTTTTTGTTTAAACAGAGCAAGAGTACAAAATTTACCAGGGTCACGCACAGTGGCGCTGGTAAACGCTTGCAGCCATGAAGCTATGTAGCCTGATGCTCCTGTCACAGACACAATCCTGCTTTCCAGACTCATCTTCTTGACTTTCTATTTGTGGTTCGTAGGGGTCTTGAAATGCATGGTGTGATGAGTTTTTTTTTTTTTTTGATAAAAAGGAGGCAAAAAGCCTAGAAAAGCAAACTACAAAGACACATTCTTGAAATGGTTTTCACCGTATCTATCTTGATCTAGTGCACTACTTATCCCTTCTGGAGGAGCACCAATGGCCCGGGACATTACTCTCCTCCTGTCTGTGTTATATAAGCTTCGGAATAAGCGGAGCCGGACTTGTGTTGCGGCCGGTCTAGACTCAGCTAATACCAAATTTGAGTTAAAATTTTAAAAATTAAAAAATTACTTTACTCTATACGAAATCATTTTTCTTAGTAATATTGACTTTTGAAGTTTAGGCTAAGATAAACTCAAGCTGTGGTTAGTTTGAGGTTAGCCAACAAGTGGTTAGTTTGAGTAGTTCGACACTCTCATCTCTTAAACAAGCGATTGTGATTTCAATCCTTATGAATATAGTTATTGCTTGTTGGGAGCACTTTAGCCCTTAGTGGGCCGACCCTGTGCAAGAGGAATGAGTCCTAACCCAATGAGTTCAGGGATACTAATTTAATCTAAAAAAAAGTCCAATCAACTGCCAAGTTAAACTTGACTAAATTTCTCTAAATTTTTAAAATTGAAATAATATTATTTTACTCAAAATAATAACTTTTTTATTACAATGTATTCAAAAGTGTCTAATTTTTTAAAATATTTTTCAATTTAATATCAAATTTTTAAAAGTTTTCAATTTAATAACGCATCTTTTAAAAATTGCATTAATAACATCAAAATGTTATTTTTGATGATGTTGTATGTCCATTAAATGTCACATAAATATTTATTTATTAGCTACATGAGCAAAAACTAATATTCTGAGTTGAACTGTTAAAATTTTAAAAGTTAATCACTCAATTGAAAATTTTAAAGGTTTAAGTACTAAATTTAATTTTTATGATATTGTCTCATCAAATAATTTTTTCAAAACAAGTAATTTACAACTTATTGTATGCATCCAAATAAAATAAATAATTACATCTTCAAGAAAATTTTAAGGATTAATTCATATCTTTTTTCCTTATTTTTAGACAAATTTCATAGATTTGTATCACTTTCAACAAAGTTTACTCCTAACTCCATGTCAAGACATGTAACTTCATTCAATTAAACATAATTCAACAATTGAAGGTCCGTCCATTGAGATCCAACATAGAAAAGCAGCTAAGCAATGAGGTATAGAAGCTGAAAAGCAATTCAATAAAAAAGGTTGAGGCAACATATCTGCTGCATACCCTTATTTGTTAACACCGAAGAATCAAATTCTAAGGAAACCCTTCTCTATCAAGCTTTGAATGGTGTCCTTAAGAGTCACCTCCAAAGGAGTGAAATTGATGTTCAATGTTTTTGCCTTCTCTTGAGATACACTGAACTCTTTGTAGAAATGATTTCCATGATCACACCTGCCATGAAATGTCAAAAGTTTCAGTTACCAGCATAATGGATAGGAATCAGATTTTGTCCCGTGTTCGAAAATAAAACTATTCCAATTTAATTTCAGGTTTTTAAAGATTTTTTAAAAATTTTTAATTTTGGGTCAGTGGGTTTAAAATAGAGTTACACCAAATTAATTGTTGTATCAAGAAAGTTGCTTACTTTTCAGGAAGGTGCAAGTTGGGATATTGCAGACGGATAATATTCAGAATCTCAGAGAAATGTAAATTACTTCCAACCAAGCAATATCTACCAGAGGCAGAAGAGATATCAAAAGCTTGAATATGTGCATCTGCTACATCTCTTACATCAACAGATCTATAATATCCGTTTGGGAAAACTTCAGGGCCTGCAATGCAAAAACTTCGGAGAAGATTTTATGATGTTTAATCTGCAAGCAAGATTAAGCTTTCAGGCTAATTGTCAACTGAACAGTACCATTTATAAGGTCAAGAACCATCTGAACAGTGATATTGAGAGTTGGCTGCAAAAGTGGACCAATCACGAATCCTGGATTTATAGTGACCAAGTCAATGTTATTCTCTTCTGCAAATCTCCAAGCAGCATTCTCTGCCATGGTCTTCCCGAGGTGGTACCATAACTGAAAAATCAAATTGTTGGTAATAAGTTCTAAAGCAATGTGCGACAGGGATATAGCCAACCATAGTTTTAAGGATTGCAGTCTGGGCTGTTATTGCGTTAGGCAACAATTTCCACAACCACAATATAACCAGAAGTCTGCAACTTAAAACCTTGCCAAACTTCAAACGTCCAGCATGAGAAACAATTTAATCTTTATTGGTGATCACACATGCATTGTCATCTTAGAGAAGAGTTGCTGCAAAAAGGGCAAGGATCTATTGATGCTGAATCTCCAACCAAAAGATTTCTTAATTTCACCATCTCCTCAATCTCAATATATACGAAATGGAAGATAAAGAATGGCAAGACCAGTTATTCACTATTAGAATTGAACTTTGGTTGACTATTGCTAAAATTATTAGAACTAGTCTTTTGGATAGTTGACCTTTATCACTTATAAATCCTTTAACATTTTCATATTTAGTCAATATAAAATACTAGTCATTTGGATAATTGGCCCGTATCATTTATAAACCCTTTAATATTTTCATGTTTAATCAATATAGGATACTCTTAACGTTCACGACAAGTCTTGAGACGAAGATTCAGCCTCAAAAAGGAAGAGATAATCCAGGATTTTAAAGCAATAAACACACACTCATACCTTCTGTTCCTTGAGAATTTCGGGATCCGAAAACCAGTTCTCGTCAACAATTGCATCTGCTGTCAGAGGATTTCCACTGTATGCAATCGATGCCAAGGAAGATGTTAAAATAACTCTGTTCCCAGAAGCAACCTTCAAACAAGATTTAAGGACATTAAGTGTGCCCTTCACTGCAGGATCAAGAATTTCTGCCTGGAAAATTGCATGAACATATCGAGTTTAGTCCCGTATAAAAGTCCCTCACACAATTCATCAATCACAAAGTCTAGATATCACAATTCTATGTTGCAAGAAGCTAAAAAGGGACTCTGAAAGTAGAGTAGAACCACGCATTCAACAAAATTTAGAAAGAGTAACAGAAGAACGTCTAGTTAATAAAAACCTGTGGATCGGTGGGACAGAAAATCACGGGGGATGCTGTGTGAAAGACACCTTCACACCCAGAAACTACAGCATCAAAAGACCCTTCTTCCAACAGGTCTGCTTTGAATAAATGAAGTCTTTCCTTAGCGCCATCGAGAGCAAGCAAGTGCCCAGTTCTTTTTGGGTCGTCTGAAGCACAAATAGACGCGATTTAACTAGAACTCTGAACGATTAAATATGTAGAAAGCACCAAGAACATGGAGAAAACTTGGGTTTTTTCTTTCCTAGAGATTGAGAAGATCCATTGACTCCATGTAGACAGACATCAATTCCTGTCAGATAGAGTCAAGCCCCAGAACTGAAAGACCGAAAAAGCAGCGTAAGAGTACAGAACTTACTAGGGTCACGCACAGTGGCTTTGACAGTATAGCCATTTTGTAGTAAACGCTTGACGAGCCATGAAGCTATGTAGCCTGATGCTCCCGTCACACACACTGTCCTCTCTTCCTGACTCATCCTCTGACTTTATCTTTGTGTCGCACGAATCTTAAAATGCATGCTGTGATGTTGGGGGCATTAGTTTTGCCTTTTTGAGTTTGACCCCTCTGCAGTTTTGCTCACCACGTGGAGTTTGGAGTACCTAACGGTGGCCTAGGACATTACTCTCCTCTTGTCTGTTTTATACAGGCTTCGCGATAAGCGGAGCCGGACTTGGGCTGTGGTCGGGTCTAAACTGACCCTCAAATTTGATCAGGCTTGTGTTAAATTTAATTACATTTTAATTTTTTAAAAAATTAAAAATAATATTATTTTACTTAAAACAACAACTTTTTTTCCTAATTTTTGTTTTCCTAAGATAAGCTTGATAAATTTTTTTAAAATTGAAACAATGTCATTTTTTTAAACAATGACCATTTTTTATAAAATATTTAAAAATATCTAGTCTTTTAACTTTTAAATTTAAAACTAATTTTTAAAAGTTTTTAATTAAGTGACAACTTTAAAAATTTATATAAATTATGTCAAAAAATTATTTTTGATGATGTTGCATGTTTACTAAATGTCATGTAAATGTCCATCGATTAGTCATATAAGTAAAAAATTTAATGTCTTACACTAAGTTGTTAAAGTTTAAAATAAATGATCTTTCAATTGAAAATTTTAAAAGCTTAAATACTGAATTGAAAAAATATTATATTAGAATTTTTAATATGGGTAGAATGTGGAGCCTATTAATAAAAATTAAGTTTGAGTCAACCATTGTCAAAATGACTAGAACTAGTGATTTGGATAGTTGTCCCTTACTACTTATAAACCCTTTAATATTTTCATGTTTAATCAATATGAGATACTCTAACACTCTCCCAAGTGCAATTGAAACTGGACATCCAGTTGTCACTTGATATGAACCTAGAGATAACTGGACCAAACTATTAGGACTGGACATCTAGACGGACAATCAAGAAATTAATAATCCAGACCAAACATGCTCTAATACCATATTATAGGTAAAGTGTAGAGCTCAATAACAAGAATTGAGTTAGGTCAACCATCGTTAAAATAATTAAAACTAGTCATTTGGATAGTTGACCCTTACTACTTATAAACTCTTTAACATTTTTATGTTTAGTCAATATGAGATACTCTAACATCTTAAAAGATTGAACACCTTAAAATTGATTGTCGTTTTTTTTAGGTCGAATAACCCGAAGCCAAACTTAACCTAAAGTCTAAATTTAAAAGGAAAAAAAAATCAAACCCAACCTACAATTCGATCAACTTAAGTCATGTATGTTAATTTCAAAGCCAAGTTAAACAATTTTTGTGATTCCAAATTTTTACTATGTTATATCAAAGTAACCCAATTCAATAATGTGTTCTATGGTTCTATAATATGAAATGAAACTTGCAAGAACAATTTACTCCTCAACTGCTTGTTAAAGGTTTGAATTCGAATCTCTAGTTGAATTTGTCAAACATTTTCATGTGTAAGTAGATTTATATTATATTACAGGCCTTAAATGACAATTTGACTCTTAATTTTAAGAATTAGAAATTGTTTTTGTATTATTAACTATGGATTTGACATTTGTTTAAAATTAGATTAATATTATATTAGAGGCTTTAATGACAACTTGACTCCTCATTTTAAGAAAATTATTATTTTCACTCAATACCAATTATAAAATATTATTATCTATAAAATATTCTTAATTGATATGAAAAACTAAACAATTTAATACAAGAAAACCCATGAATCAAATTCTAAGGAAGCCCTTTTCCTTCAAACTCTCAATGGTGTCTTTAAGAGTCACCTCCAAAGGAGTGAAGTTGATACCAAGAGTTTTTGCTCTCTCCTGTGATACATTGAACTGTTTGAGGGCATCGTTTTCATAATCACACCTGTATTGCATCATTAAAAAGCATCAATCATCTCCATTATTTTTTTTACAATGCACATCACCAGCAATGGACACTTGCAAAGTAAACCATGTTAATGTTTTCAAGGGTGACTCAGGAAAATTCATGTTTTTGCTACTGATTAATGTAACGTTAGGTTTAGTAAATGGCGATCGGACCTATCTTTTCTTCGGTCCAAAGCTAGGCTGAGCTCTAGTCAAAACGATATTATTTTATAAAATTTTAATAAAACGACATCATTTTGATCCATTCAGTTTTCCACTTACTGAACAAAACAACCTTAAAATTAAAATGATGTCTCCTAAGATCTGTGTGCAAAAGTAATACTCACTTTTCAGGAAGGTGTAACTCTGGATACTGGTGACGAACAATATTCAGAAGGTCAGAGAAATGTACATTGCTTCCAACTAAACAATATCTCCCTGAGGCAGAAGGAATCTCAAAAGCTTGAATATGCGCATCTGCTACATTTCTTACATCTACAGATCTGTAATATCCATTGGGATATACCTGAGACCCTGCAAACAATCGATTGCTTCAGAAGAAATTGCTATGTGCATAGGTAAGGTAGAAGAACTTTACCGATTATGAGCTTAAGTAGCATCTCCAAGCTGACATTAAGTGTTGGTTGTAGAGGAGGGCCAATCACAAATCCAGGATGTATTGTGACCAAGTCAATGCTGTTATCTTTTGCAAATCTCCAAGCAGCCTGCTCTGCTAAAGTCTTGGAAAGGTTGTACCATAACTGAAAATTGATATAGTAGACCACCGATATCAACACTCGGGGAATTAAGGTCCAAGCGTGATTGGCTACAGTTGGACCAAAAAACTCGAATCTGTTCAAATTTTGAGTTAAAAATATCGGATCGGGTTAAGTTTGAAATTTTTATTCAGGCCTGAAGCCCAGTTAAAACTTCCCGGTTGTTCCAGGACAGGCCCTTTTGTCATGTCTACTGTTCAAAGCAAAGCAATGCTGAGGAGACACTTGAAATGAGATGGACATAGCCAACTTTTAAACTTCAGTAATTGATTTCTTTTCTGTTACAAAACTGAAATTACTGATAAATGAAGCATATACCCTCTGTTCCTCCAGGTGAGATGGATCTGAAACCCAAGTTTCATCAACCAACATGTCTGATGTGAACGGTTTTCCTCTGTACGCAACTGCCACCAAGGAAGACGTTAAAATAACTCGCTTTAGACTCTTCACTTTCATGCAAGATTTCAGGACATTAAGTGTCCCCTTTATTGCAGGATCAAGAAGTTCTGTCTGAATATACCACGAAAAGGTTTCAATCAGTACGTATAAAAATGAGTACCACTAGTGTTCTGTCTGAATATACCACGAAAAGGTTTCGATCAGTACGTATAAAAATGAGTACCACTAATCTATCAGTTAACAATCACCCAACACGAGAAATACATGTGCAGTTGCAGTTTCAGAAAGAACTGAAAATGAATAGTTGGTGGATGAACCTGTGGATCAGTGGGAGAGAAAAGCACAGGGGATGCTGTATGAAAAACACCTTCACATCCTTCAACTGCAGGATCAAAAGAACCTTCTTTCAATAGATCAGCTTCAAATAACTGAAGTCTTTCCGTAGCTCCATCAAGCGCAAGCAGATGTGCAGTTTGATTAGGATCGTCTGTTTCATAGATAAACACCAATCTCTGATTATCAATAAATATAAAACAGGAAACACACCTTCATCATTATTTACATAGACGAGAAATAGGCATATACACAGGTGAAGAACAGTGGCTTTGACGGTGTAGCCTCGTTGAAGCAAACACTTAGCCAGCCATGAACCTATGTAGCCTGAGGCTCCTGTCACACACACCATCTTCACTTGTCCACTCATCTTCACACTCCCCTCCAGCAACTCCAGTCAAAACCCCATTTTACTTCTCTCTTCTCCTTTCTGATTGTGACAGCAGAGGAGTGCATATTTTATGTATTATTATACTATAAAGATACCAAAAGGCAACTATTTTTTAATATATCTACAAGACATTATTGATACGATACGAATATGTCTTGTTTGCTTTTTCTATTCTCCATTATATAATATGGAAGACGTCAGCCTATCTGTAGCTGTTATAAAACTGTTGTGATGCCCTGTCAGTTCCAAAACAAATCGTACGCGTATGAAATGACATGTATCCAAACATATTAGAACAAGCAAAACTTAAGAATTTCTTTGCATTTTTCCTTATGGTTATCTGACAAATATTCATAGATCATACTTTGAAGCCATGTGACATGAAAGTGTCATGGACGGTTTTGAACAAGAGAAAGAAGTAAAGAGCAGGCTGGAAAAGATATAATATTATTTCATCATTGAAATAACAAATTTTCATAGTTTAATATATCTTCACAGGCTGGAAAAAATACAATATTGTAAGGGTTCACAAGAGAAATAATAAACCAAAGCAATTGGATTTTCAAGTGATACTTTATTAGAGCAATTATTAG
>JANZXR010000004.1:303933-325650 GCA_027575705.1 Erythroxylum echinodendron
TAGCATATTTGTCGATGATTCTGTTTTATGTAAAGGCTATATAATGCCTAATAATTGCTCTAATAAAGTATCACTTGAAAATCCAATTGCTTTGGTTTATTATTTCTCTTGTGAACCCTTACAAATATGATCTCACAATTCAAATATAACAAACAACACAGGGTACTGTATTTCACCATAGAATACCATTTATCTGGATCCAGCAGCAACTTCATCTTCCTTCAGTATCTAGTTAAGTTTCACAAAACCTTTCTCCTTCAAACTTTCGATGGTGTCGATGACAGTCACCTCCAAAGGAGTGAAGTTAATACCCAGAGTTTTTGCCTTGTCAGTAGATACACTATAACTTGGGATCGTCAGGTACTTGCTACCTGGAACCCTGTCGTGAAAATAAACATAGATCAGAAACAGACCAGTAAAGCATTTGTAGTATACTGATTGAAAACCCATCATTTTACTTCAATCTTTTGCTCCTCTATATATCAAACCAATGAATTATTACCAATCATATATCTTATATAAAATTGCTAACGTATGTTATGTCCAAAAAAATAGCTTACTCTTCAGGAAAGTGCAGATTAGGGTAATGTTCTCTCACAATCTTCAAAATCTCAACAAAGTGTGCAACTCTTCCAACTAGACAATATCTTCCACTAGCTGAAGGTACTTCAAAAGCTTGAATATGCGCATTGGCAACATCCCTAACATCAACAAATCTAAAAGTAGCGTCTGGAAATGTTCTAGCTGTTACATAGGAAGCATTGATACCATCAAGATATATGATAAGAATGGAACAGAATGATCAGGAAAATTTATAGTCTCAACTGACAACAAAGTCAATTATCTAATAATACATCCAGAATTTTCTATTCATTCACGAAAATGAGGCATAGTTTTTGTTGACCTTAAAATTCACATGGAATGATAGTATTAGTCAATTTGTCAAAGGAATACCATTTATGCTCTCAGACATCAACCCCGTTGTGAGATTAACTGTTGGTTGCAAGATAGGACCAATCACATAGCCTGGATTGATTGTAACCATGTCAATTCCATTTTCTTTTGCAAATTTCCATGCAGCCTCCTCAGCTAAGGTTTTTGAGAGCATGTACCAAAGCTGAAAGAAAGGAGAAAAAGATTTCCAAGTACAGGAATCAGTTAGAAAACTTTTGTGCACAGAGCAAGTAAGTGGCTATGGTTTAGACTTTCAATGGGCTTCCGGTAGTATTCTATAGCATAAAGCTTGACCAAAACATCATTCACTGGAATTTTCAGTGTATGCAACAATATGAGTCGCTAAAGTGCTTATGAGACCTCTAAATCACTGCAGGACAGACATTAATGTAATATGTATACTGCTATATGCAATTTTCTAGTTGACGCTTCTGTAACTAGAAAGAATAGAAAATCATGCAAGAGGGTCATTCTCTGCTGTCTAACTAGGAGCAATGTTAACTCAAATCTTGGTATCAGCATAGGCACTGAAATCTCAATTTCATCAAGCATATTTCAGAAATAGTTTCTTTAAAGAACTTCACAAATGATGACAGAAATCAAAAAACTATAATGGAAATGGTAATTCTTAAATAATAGCCTGAATACCTTCTGTGATTCACAGAAAGATGGATCTGAAAACCAGGTCTCATCAACTACCACGTCAGGTGTCATAGCTTTACCGTTGAAAGCAACTGCTGCCATGGAGGATGTTACAATAACTCTCTTGATGGATGCAGCTTTTGCACAGGACTTGAGAACATTTAATGTTCCCTTTAGAGCGGGTTCGATTAAATCTGCCTATAATCGACAACAGAAACAAAACTTTCTATAAAACTGCAGAAAAAACATGAATCAAGATCGAAATGCATCACCGGAGTCAGATATATCTTAGGATAACATCCAAGCACTAGCCCAAGAAACAAGACTCAGCTAATATGCAGTGAGAGAAGTGAAACTGCAGTTCAAACTCAACTTACCTCTGGGTTATTTGTTGTCAATATTACTGGAGATGCTGTGTGAAACACACCTTCACATCCATCGACAACAGCATCAAAACCTCCTTCATCCAATAAATTTACATTGAACAAGATAAGTCTTTCTTTGGCTCCATCCAGTGCATGTAAGTGTTCGGTTTTCTTTGGATCATCTGTTGGACATAACCAAAAAATTACTCTAGCAACTCCAGCAACCTAACCAATACAATCAAAAACCCACATCTGAAGGATCATACATAACCCGTTTGTCCAAATCTAAGCACTTCATGCCCATCATTCCTTGATTAGCAAACTTATTGAATTAATATATTTAACACCCCATCTTGGCAGACAGGCTGAAACCATACTAAACACACAGTGAAAATTTGATCAGCAACAGGTTCTGTGACAAAATCCTCAGTGAATCCCCATCTTGATGTTAACGTTTACAAAGTGCTAAGTTTCATATTTAGATAGAAAATAATGAACAATACAACCTTACAAGTTTCATTAGTTATGAGCATACATATTTAATACTTACTTAACAAGAACTAAGCAGAGCTTAATCGATACGTTTGCGAGCAAAAACTAAGCAGAGGACCTTAAGTGAGAGCTAAGCAAACACAACGAAAAGACAATCAGAGTGAGAGATACAAACTTAGGTCACGAACAGTAGCTCTAACGGTATAACCACGTTGAAGCAAGAGCTTGACAAGCCATGAAGCAATGAAACCTGAGCCTCCTGTTACACATACCGCTTTACCTTCTCCACTCATCCTCCAACTCCTCTTTGCCCACCTTCACAGTCACCTGACGATAAGAAATTGGCACCAATAAACTTCAATGAAAAACAATCACAAAAGTAGTTGTCCTTTACGACGTTGCAGAAGCCCAAATCCTCGGATACAGTATAATATAGCTAAGGCCTCTTACAAGTTCAAGAAAATTACACAAATATCCATCCCATTCAATCGGACTCCGAAATGATGCCATTTGTTTAGTTAAACTTAAATTTTTTAATAAAATGTAACGCAATGGAACGGAATGGAATATAATAAAATAGTTTATAATGAAATATAATATAAATAAATGTAATATTAGAAAATTATTGTGTAGGAATGATGAAAAGGTTTATAATATAAAATAATAAAATATTGTTTAGATGGAATATTTATAATGTAATATAGTGTAAAGTTATTTATTATTTTACATTCTATTATAAACTTCCCCAATTAGAAATTTTTCATTTTTATAATTTATGATGGAATGAGATGTAATATGAAATTCTCTTCTTCTATTTTATTCCATTCCATTTTATTATAAACCCTCCTCTCAAACGATATAATAATATTTTATTTTATTAATAAACCTCTATCCAAACGTAGCCTTATGGCCTGTTTAGATGAAGGTTTCATAATAGAACAGAATAGAAAGTAACACACTTCTATTGTTTGGAAGGAAGTTTTATAATAGAATGAAATAAAACAGAATAAAAGCAGAGGGTTTCATAATATGTTCCGTTCTATCTTAAACGGTGAAAATAAGAAACGTCCGATCTATGAGGTTTAGGATGAAATGTAAACTAATAAATATATATTACCAAATATAACCTCAATAATTTTTCGTAATATCAATTGTTTCTCCTTAACCTAATAACAACCAACACATTTTTATATATTTATTAGTTTTTTTGTAATATTAATTATTTTTCATAATATCAATTATTTCTCCTTACCATAATGCCAATTATTTATATATAAATAAAAATATAAATAAATTATTTTTAAATATGAATAACATAGAATAAAATAAAATAAAATTTAATATAATAAATTTATTAAATAATTAATAATAATATTTTTATATAATTAATAATAAATTGTATATAATTAATAATAAAATAATAAATTTTTTATTATTTTAAAATAGCAAATATAAAAAAAAAACTATTCACAAATTGGACATGATTTATGTTTTAACATTATAGTATTAAACTTTCAACAACAACCATTTTAATGTAAGGAGTATAATAGTTATTTATTATACATTATATTTCATTCAATCCATCTTCCAAATAACATTTCACTACTTACATTATGAACCCGTTCATCCCTCTCAAACAACTTTTCACTACATTACATTACATTCCACTATAAATTATTTCGTTCTGTTCTATTATAAATTATTCCGTTCCGTTCTATTATCTTCTATTCCATTCTATTAATTAACGTTCAATCACACACCCTTATTCTCTTTTAAAGCAATCCATTGTAATGTGTCACACAAGTCAAGCCAAGCCGTAGGAAGCGGTTGATCTGGAAAACGAAATCAGAATCAAATAACATTCGAATCCTTGTGCAACGAAGCATTCTTCTATCTGTACACATTTGAAATGCAAACGGGCACTTTGCTTGCAAGAGACGCCAGTTTCATCGAGGAACACCAAACAACAACTAACAAGTACTGGCGCCGAGGAACTGATCGAAATTCTAAGAGCTGCTTCCATGGACTTGGTGGTGACCCGTTCAACCCGTTCAACACATTTCTAAGAGCTGCTTTCATAATAGCAACGTTCTTCCTTATACAGATTGTATATATATACCCTCACATAGAAATGAAAAATTTGAGAGTTTTCTACCCAAATTCTCTTTGTTTGCTACCTTATACAGGAAGCCATGTGAGATGAAAGTGTTATGGACGGTTTTGATCAAGAGAAAGAAGTAAAGAGCAGGCTGGAAAAGATACAATATTATTTCATCATTGAAATAACAAAATTTCATAGTTTAATATATCTTCACAGGCTGGAAAAAATACAATATGATTTCACAATTCAAATACAACAAACAACACACAGTACTGTATTTCACCATAGAATAGTTGATTGGACCATTTATCTGTATCCAGCAGCAACTTCATCTTCCTTCAGTATCTAGTTAAGTTTCACAAAACCTTTCTCCTTCAAGCTTTCGATGGTGTCGATGACAGCCACCTCCAAAGGAGTGAAGTTAATACCCAGAGTTTTTGCCTTGTCAGTAGATACACTATAACTTGGGATCATCAGGTACTTGCTACCTGGAACCCTGTCGTGAAAGTAAACATAGATCAGAAACAGACCAGTAAAGCATTTATAATATGCCGATTCAATCATTTTACTTAAATCTTTTGATCCTCTATATATCAAACCAATGAATTATTACCAATCATATATCTTTTGTAAAATTGCTGATGTATGTTATGTCCAAAACAATAGCTTACTCTTCAGGAAAGTGCAGATTAGGGTAATGTTCTCTCACAGTCTTCAAAATCTCAACAAAGTGTCCAACTCTTCCAACTAGACAATATCTTCCACTGGCTGAAGGTACTTCAAAAGCTTGAATATGAGCATTGGCAACATCCCTAACATCAACAAATCTGAAAGTATCGTCTGGAAATGTTCTAGCTGTTACATAGGAAGGATTGATTCCATACGGATACATGAAACAGAATGGAACAGAATGATCAGGCAAATTTATAGTCTCAACTGACAATAAAGTCAAATATCTAATGCTACATCCAGAATTTTCTGTTTATTCACAAAAATGAGGCACACGTTTTGTTGACCTTAAAATTCACATGGAATGATAGTATTAGTCAGTTTGTGAAAGTAATACCATTTATGCTCTCAGAAATCAACCCCGTTGTGAGATTAAGTGTTGGTTGTAAGATAGGACCAATCACATAGCCTGGATTGATTGTAACCATGTCAATTCCATTTTCTTTTGCAAATTTCCACGCAGCCTCCTCAGCCAAGGTTTTCGAGAGCATGTACCAAAGCTGAAAGAAAGGAGAAAAAGATTTCCAAGTAGAGGAATCAGTTAGAAATCTTTCGTGCACAGAGCAAATAAGTGACTATGGTTTAGACTTTCAATGGGCTTCCGGTAGTATTCTGTAGCATAAAGCTTGACCAAAACATCATTCACTTGAATTGAACAAATTTTCAGTGTATGCAACAATATGAGTCGCCAAAGTGCTTATGAGACCTCTAAATCACTGCAGGACAGGCATTAATGTAATATGTATATTGCTATATGCAATTTTCTAGTTGACGCTTCTGTAACTTGAAAGAATAAAAAATCATGCAAGAGGGTTGTTCTCTGCTGTCTAACTAGGAGCGATGTTAACTCAAATGTTGGTATCAGCATAGGCACTGCAATCCCAATTTCATCAAGCATATTTCAGAAATAGTGTCTTCAAAGAACTTTACAAATGATGACAGAACTAAAAAAACTATAATGGAAATGGTAAATTCTTAAATAATAGCCTGAATACCTTCTGCGATTCACAGAAAGATGGATCTGAAAACCAGGTCTCGTCAACTACCACGTCGGGTGTCATAGCTTTACCGTTGAAAACAACTGCTGCCATGGAGGATGTTACAATAACTCTCTTGATGGATGCAGCTTTTGCACAGGACTTGAGAACATTTAATGTTCCCTTCAGAGCGGGTTCGATTAAATCTGCCTAGAATAGACAACACAAACAAAACTTTCTATAAAAACTGAAAAAAGAACATGAACCAAGATCGAAATGCATCACCAGTCAGATAGATATATTTTAGGATAACATCCAAGTACTAGCCCAAAAAACAACGACTCAGCTAATATGCAGTGACAGAACTGCAACTGCAGTTCAAACTCACCTTACCTGTGGGTTATTTGTCGTAAATGTTACTGGAGATGCTGTGTGAAACACACCTTCACACCCATCAACAACAGCGTCGAAACCTCCTTCATCCAATAAATTTGCATTGAACAAGATAAGCCTTTCTTTGGCTCCATCCAGTGCACGTAAGTGTTCGGTTTTCTTTGGATCATCTGTTGGACATAACCAAAAAATTACTCTAGCAACTCCAGCAACCTAACCAATACAATCAAAAACCCACATCTGAAGGATCATACATAACCCGTTTGTCCAGATCTAGGCACTTCATGCCCATCGTTCCTTGATTAGCAAGCTTATTGAATTAATATATTTAACACCCCATCTTGGCAGACAGGCTGAAACCATACTAAACACACACTCAAATTTTGATCAGCAACAGGTTCTCTGACAAAATCCTCGGTAAATCCCCATCTTGATATTAATGTTTACAAAGTACTAAGTTTCATATTTAGATAGAAAATAATGAACAATCCAACCTTACAAGTTTCATTAGTTATGAGCATACATGTTTAATACTTACTTAACAAGAACTAAGCAGAACTTAATCGATACGTTTGCGAGCGAAAACTAAGCAGCGGACCTTAAGTGCAAGCTAAGCAAACACAGAGAAAAGACAAATCAGAGTCAGAGATACAAACTTAGGTCACGAACAGTAGCTCTGACGGTATAACCACGTTGAAGCAACTGCTTGACAAGCCATGAAGCAATGAAACCTGAGCCTCCTGTTACACATACGGCTTTTCCTTCTCCACTCATCCTCTAACTCCTATTTGCCCACCTTCAGAGTCACCTGACGATAAGAAATTGGCACCAATAACACCTTAAAAAATCCACGAACAAGTTGGTCACGAACTTCAATGAAAAACAATCACAAAAGCAGTTGTCCTTCACGACGTTGCACATGCACAAACACTCGGATACAATATAATACAGCTAAGGCCTCTCACAAGTTCAAGAAAATTACTCCGAAATGATGCCATTTTAGGCCTCTCTTTTAAAGCAATCCATTGTAATCTGTCACACAAGCCAAGCCTCGCAGTAGGAGGCGGTTGATCTGTAAAACGGAATCAGAATCAAATAACATTCGAATCCTTGTGAAACGAAGCATTTTTCTATCTGTACACATTTGAAATGCAAATGGGCTCTTCCTTTGTTTGCAAGAGACGCTAGTTTCATCGAGGAACACCAAATAACAACCAACAAGTACTGGCGCCGAGGAACTGATCGAAATTCGAAAGTCTAAGACCTTGTTTGGTTGAGAGGTAGGGAATAGAATGAGATAGACATAATACATTTTTTATCGTTTAGTTGAAGGTTTCATAATGAAAATATGAAATAAAATAGAAACGGAGGGTTTCATGTTACGTTACATTCTATCCTAAACAGTGAAAATAAGAAATCTTCGATTTGAGAGTTTAGGTTAGAACGTACGCTAATAAATACATACTACCTAATACACCTTCAATAATTTTTCTTAATAATATTATTTCTTCTAACCCTAATCTCCTTCTCCTCATGCTTATTTATTACGGTTTAAAAAATTGTATATAATCAATAATTTTTATATTATTTCACTTTACTTTAATAATAATATTTTATATTATTAATAATAAATTATATATAATTAATAACATTTTTATATTATTTCTCCTTACCTTAATAATAATATTTTTATATTATCAATAATAAATTGCATATATTTAATAATAAAATAAAAAATTTAATAAAATTTTTATTAATAAAATAGAAAATATAAAAAATTATTCTTTAATTATTTTTATATATTTCTATATAAATAAATAATATTTAAATAATCACATATAATAGAATAAAATTTATTAAATAATTAATAATAATATTTTAATATAATTAATAATAAATTATATATAATTTCAAAAACTTGTTTGATGTCTTGGCTATTGACATCTCAGGACGAAGAATATAAAGAAACTTTATATAAAAAAATTTTGCAAGCAACCATTTTAAAATAAAAATATATAAAAAATTATAAATTGTGCATAATTTATGTTTTAAAACTATAGTGTTAAACTTCCTATAATAATCATCTTAATATTATAAATATAATAATTATTTATTATATATTACATTTTATTCTATCAATCTTTCGAACTAACTCCAAACAACAACTAGCAAATACTGGCACCGACGAACTGATCGAAAGTTTAAGAGCTGCTTCCAGGGACTTGGCGGTGACCCGTTCAACCCAATTCTTTATAACGTAAAAGAAGAGTAGAGCCCAAGATTGAAATGGAGATTGTTCAGCTCATTCCTCCTAATTTTGTTTGAATACAGCAACACACTAGGCCATGTGCAAGTAGAGGTGTAGACCACAAGTTTAGAAGTTTCGTCTTTCAAATGAAGCGAAAATAGAGAACAGGCCTGTTTGATTTTGGTTTGAAATTCGATCGAGTGTAACTATGTAGTTAAGATTTTATTTGAATGTTTTAAAATTATTTTTTATTTTTTATCTTTTAAAATAATAATTCGATCGAATGTAACTGTGCGCCAAAATTTTATTTGAATGTTTTAAAATAATTTTTTTATTTTTAAAATAATATTATTTTAAAAAATTGATTTGAAGTTATATTTTACAAAAGAATTAAAACCAATTAATATTAGGTTAACTGGACTCATTAAAAATTAATAAATTACATCAAACTTAATTAGTTAAACTTACACAAAATCTACAATTTACATTTTACTCATATTGTGTTGAAAGTGATTTAGCTAAAAAAATTACGGTTTGTAAATTAATGTTAACATCCGACAATTAGGGTTGATAAAATTTGATTGTTTCAATTTGACCGATTCAGTTTACTCTTAATTAATATTGACAAGATTTAATTAGTTCAGTTTGACCTGATTCAAAACTATCATATTTTACCATAATCAACGGAAATTTGTATATAAACATAAATTTCTGATTAAGAATAAAATATAAAACAGGAAGCTCACCTCCATCATGCAAAAAATAGGCATATACTTACCCCACTGAGTTTAGCTTGAACTCTAACATACGTGATTGACAGGATTTCATAGATGAACACAAATCTCTGATTATCAATAAATATAAAACTGGAAACTCACAGTCATCATTATTTACATAGACAAGAAATAGGTATATACTTGGGTGAAAAACAGTGGCTTTGAGTCTTTGACAGTGTAGCCTCGTTGCAGCAAACACTTAACCAGCCATGAAGCTATGTAGCCTAAGGCTTCTGTCACAAACACACCCTTCCCTTCTGCACCCATCTTCACGCTCCCCACCAACAACTCCAGTCAAAACCCCATTTTACTTCTCTCTTCTCCTTTCCGCCTGTGACAGCAGAGGATTGAATATTTTGTGTAACATTATACTATAAAGATACCGAAAGGCAAGTATTTTTTAAGATATCAGACATTATTGATATGAAATTGTCTTGTTTGCTTTGTATATTCTCCAGTAGATACTATGGAAGACGTCAGCCTTTCTGTAGCTGTTATAAAATTGTTCTTATATCCTGTCAGTTCCATAAAACTAATTCTACCTGTATGAAATGACATGTATCCAAACATACTAGAACAAGCAAAACTCAAGAAGTTCTTTGCATTTCTTAGCATTCTTCCTTATGGGTATCTGATCATATAAAAGAAGCTTGGAAGCCATGAGAGATGAAAGTGTCATGGACGGTTTTGAACGAGATAAAGAAGTAAAGAGCAGGCTGGAAAAGATGCAATATGATTTCATCATTGAAATAACAATTTTTCATAGATTAATATATCTTCACAGTCTGCAAAAGATACAATATGATTTCAAAATTCAATCAAAAGAAACAAAAAATTATATTGCACTTCACCATAGAACAGTTGATTGGACCATTTATCTGTATCCATTAGCAACTTCATCTTCCTTCAGTATCTAGTTAAGTTTCACAAAACCTTACTCCTTCAAGCTTTCCATGGTGTCGATGACAGTCATCTCCAATGGAGTGAAGTTAATACCCAGAGTTTTTGCCTTGTCATTAGATATATTATAACATGGGAGAATCAGGCAGTTGCTGCCTATAACCCTGTCATGAAAGTAAACCTAGATCAGAAACAGACCAGCAAAGCATTTAAAATATACTGATTGAAAACCCATTATTTTTCCTTAAATCTTTTGCTCCTCTAAATATCAAACCAACGAATTATTACCAGTCATGCATCTTTTATAAAGTTGCTAATGTATGTTATGTCCAAAACGATAGCTTACTCTTCAGGAAAGTGCAGAGTAGCGTAATGTTCTCTCACAATCTTCAAAACCTCAACAGAGTGTCCAACTCTTCCAACTAGACAATATCTTCCACTAGCTGATGGTACTTCAAAAGCATGAATATGCGCATTGGCAACATCCCTAACATCAACAAATCTAAAAGCATCATCTGGAAATGTTCTAGCTGTTACATAGGAAGCATTGATACCATAAGGATACATGATAAAGAATGGAACAGAATGATCAGGCAAATTTATAGTCTCAACTGACAATAAAGTCAAATATCTAATGCTACATCCAGAATTTTCTATTTATTCACAAAAATGAGGCACAAGTTTTGTTGACCTTAAAATTCACATGGAATGATAGTATTAGTCAGTTTGTGAAAGGAATACCATTTATGCTCTCAGAAATCAACCCGTTTGTGAGATTAAGTGTTGGTTGTAAGATAGGACCAATCACATAGCCTGGATTGATTGTTACCATGTCAATTCCATTTTCTTTTGCAAATTTCCACGCAGCCTCCTCAGCCAAGGTTTTCGAGAGCATGTACCAAAGCTGAAAGAAACGAGAAAAAGATTTCCAAATAGAGAATCAGATGGAAAACTATCGTCCAGAGAGCAAGTAAGTGGCTATGGTTTAGACTTTCAATAGACTTCCAGCAGTATTCTATAGCATAAAGATTAACCAAAACATCATTCACCGGAATGGAACAAATTTTCAGTGTATGCAACAATACGAGTCGTTAAAGTTCTTATGAGAGCTCTAAATCACTGCAGGACTGACATTAATGTAATATGTATATTGCCATATGCAATTTTCTAGCTGGAGCTTCTGTAACTTGAAAGAATGAAAAATCATGCAAGAGGGTCATTCTCTGCTGTCTAACTAGAAGCAATACTAACTCAAATGTTGGTCTCAGCATAGGCACCCGACAATCTCAATTTATCAAGCATATTTCAGACATAGCGTCTTTAAAGGACTTTACAAATGATGACAGAACTTAAAAAACTATAATGGAAATGGTAAATTCTTAAATAATAGCCTGAATACCTTCTGCGATTCACAGAAAGATGGATCTGAAAACCAGGTCTCGTCAACTACCACGTCAGGTGTCATAGCTTTACCATTGAAAGCAACTGCTGCCATGGAGTATGTTACAATAACTCTCTTGATGGATGCGGCTTTTGCACAGGACTTGAGAACGTTTAATATTCCCTTTAGAGCGGGTTCGATTAAATCTTCCTATAATTGACAACATAAACAAAACTGTATATAATAACTGCAAAAAGAACATGAATCAAGATTGAAATGAATCAACAGAACCAGATATATCTCAGGATAACATCCAAGCACTATCGGAAGAAACAAGACTCAGCTAATATGCAGTGACAAAAGTGAAACTGGAATTCAAACCCATCTTACCTGTGGGTTATTTCGGTGTCAATGTTACTGGAGATGCTGTGTGAAACACACCTTCACATCCATCAACAACAGCATCAAAACCTCCTTCATCCAATAAATTTACTTTGAACAAGATCAGCCTTTCTTTGGCTCCATCCAGTGCACGTAAGTGTTCGGTTTTCTTTGGATCATCTGTTGGACATAACCAAAAAAATTACTATCAACTCCAACAACCTAACCAATACAATCAAAAACCCATATCTGAAGGATCACACATAACCCTTTTGTCCAGATCTAAGCACTTAATGCCCACCATTACTTGATTAGCAAACTTATTGAATTACTAGATTTAACAACCCATCTTGGCAGATGACTTAAAGCTCACAGAGACATACTAAATACACACTGACAATTTGATCAGCAACAAGTTCTCTGATAATATCCTCAGTGAATCGCCATCTTGATGTTAATGTTTACATAGTACTAAGTTTCATATTTGTTGGAAGAAGTTGCTTGAGTTTAGGACTGTTGGAATAAAGATCTATTCTTCTGGGTTTGTTAGAGTTTTTAGCTATTTTATTGATTCGTGTTATCTAAACCACTAAATGAAGTATGTGCTACGTAAGCTGAAATTTCTCATTCTTGTTAGATGTAAGGCTTTATAAAGCCTAGAGTTGTTTTAATAAAGATAGATAATTTTGCACCAATTGTTTGTGCGCTTATATTATTTAATACTTATCAATTGGTATCAGAGCCTTCACTGGGCTTATAGAAAAAAAAAAGGAAGCAGCAGCCTTCGAGTGATTAAACACTGAGAGAATGAGTGAAGACAAGACTCTGACAAAGATTCCTCACTTCGACGGTCATTATGATCACTGGAGTGAACTGATGGAGAATTTGCTTAGGGCAAAGGGTCTTTGGAGCATAGTGGAGATTGGTTTTGAAGAGCCAACAGAAGAGACGAGGTTGACTGAGGCGCAACAGGCACAACTTGATGATGTCAGAACCAAGGATCACCAAGTCAAGCGTTATCTCTTTCAGGCAATTGATCGAACTGTCTTTGAACAAATCTTGGACCGTCGCACAGCCAAGATTGTTTGGGACTCAATAAAGCGGAAGTTTGGAGGAAATATAAAGGTGAAGAAATCTCTTCTTAACTCATTAAGGAGGGAGTTTGAGGTTCTAGCGATGAAGAAGTATGAAACCATCACTGAGTATTTTGCAAGAGTGATGATGGTCTCCAATAAGATGAGGAGCAATGGAGAAGATATGCCTGACTCGAAGATTGTTGAGAAGATCCTACGAACTCTAACTGAGAGGTTCACATACGTTGTAGTGTCCATTGAAGAATCAAAGGATACTGACAACATGTCCATCGATGAATTGCAAAGTTCATTGGTGGTGCATGAACAAAAGTTCCAAAGGATAAACAATGAGGATGAGGATCAAGTGCTGAAGGTAGAGGACCGAACTGGAACAAGCAACAGAGGAAGAACACTTCCCAGAGGAAGGAGACGAGGAAGAGGAAGAACAATTTTCAACAAAGCAACGGTTGAATGTTATAAGTGTCACAACTTAGGACATTTTCAATATGAATGTCCAAAGTGGAACAAGGAGGCAAATTATGCAGAGTTAGAAGAGGAAGATGAGCTGCTGTTAATGGCATATGTAGAACTACATGAAGCAAAGAGAAGTGACGCATGGTTCATAGACTCTGGATGCTCAAATCACATGTGTGGGAATCAAGATATGTTTTCAAGTTTGGATACAACATTTTCACATATTGTCAAGCTTGGGAACAATACTAGAATGAAGGTTATTGGAAAGGGAGTTGTGAAATAATTTTTTAAAGGAATTAGCTATGTCGTTGGTGACGTGTATGTGTACCTGAGCTTAAGAATAACCTCTTGAGCGTGGGGCAACTTCAAGAGAAGGGATTGTCAGTGTTGTTTATGGATGGTGTGTGCAGTGTTTATCATCCACAGAAAGGAAAAATGGCAGAGTCCATTATGAGTGCAAACAGAATGTTTCTTTTGCTAGCCGAACCACCTGTCACAGTAGAAGAAGAAAGGTGTCTCCAAATTAGCAATACAGACCAGTCAAAACTCTGGCATTATCGTTATGGACATCTCAGCTACAAAGGTCTGCGTACCTTGAAATACAAGAATATGGTGGTTGGATTGCCACAAATTATCTCCCCAAGTGTCACTTATGAGGCATGTATGAAGGGCAAGCAGCATCGGACTCCAATTCCCAAAAGGAGTCAATGGAGAGCAACTGAGAGACTGAATTTAGTTCATGCAGATCATTGCGGCCCTATCACACCAGCTTCAAGCAGTCAAAAGAGGTACTTGTTGTGTTTCATAGATGATTTTTCTAGAAAAGCATGGACTTATTTTTTATTAGAGAAGTCAAAGACATTCTACCATTTTAAGTGTTTCAAAATACTTGTTGAAAAAGAAACTGGAATGCCTATTAAATGCTTGAGGACAGATAGAGGAGGAGAGTTTAACTCTGCAGAGTTCAATGATTTCTGTAAGCAACATGGGATAAAGAGACAGTTGACCACAGCATACACTCCACAACAAAATGGAGTGGCCGAGCGCAAGAATCGTAGTGTGATGAACTTGGTGAGAGCTATGTTGTCAGAGAAGAAAGTACCTAAGACTTTCTGGCCAGAGGCAGTTCAGTGGACAATTCATGTCTTGAATCGATCACCTACTTTAGCTGTGAAAGATATGACCCCAGAAGAGGCATGGAGAGGAGAGAAGCCATCAGTCGAATATTTCCGAGTGTTTGGATCTGTGGGACATGTCCACATTCCAAATACTAGGAGAACCAAGCTTGAAGATAAAAGTGTGAGCTGCGTACTATTTGGGGTTAGTAATGAATCCAAAGGGTACAGAATGTTTGATCCAGTTGCCAAAAAGATTATTGTAAGTCGTGATGTGGTCTTTGAAGAAGATCGTGTGTGGGATTGGGGTACCAGCTATGAAAAAGAGCAGTTGATGGAATTAGAATGGGCAGACAACATTGAAAGGAATGCAACTGAAGAAGAATCAATGGAGAACACAGATGAAGAAGAAGAAACAGTGGAAGTCATAGATGGAGCCGAGAATGACTCACCAGCTGCTGAAGAAGATTTGACAGCAAGGGGGGGCAGAAATCGACGTCCTCCTGTGTGGACGGCAGATTACACTTCTGGTGAGATTTGTCAGAAGAAGAAGAAGCAAACATGGCACTTATGATGACATCAGACCCTACAAGCTTTGAGGAAGCTGTCAACATCTCGAAATGAAGGCTGGCTATGAATGAAGAAATCAATTCCATTGAAAGAAATCAAACCTGGCACTTGGTGGAATTGCCTACTAATGCTAAGAAAATAGGAGTCAAATGGATTTATAAAACCAAGCTGAATGAGTTTGGAGAAGTTGACAAATACAAAGCAAGAATGGTGGTGAAGGGCTACTCTCAACAACATGGAATTGATTATACAGAAGTGTATGCACCTGTGGCTAGGATGGATACAGTAAGGATGATCATAGCTTTTGCAGCTCAAAGAGGTTGGAAACTCTATCAATTAGATGTCAAGTCTGCATTTTTACATGGGGAATTGACAGAAGATGTTTACGTAGAACAACCAAAAGGTTATGAGAAGAAAGGAAGTGAGCAGATGGTATACAAGCTGCAAAAGGCTCTTTACGGACTAAAACAAGCACCCAGGGCTTGGTTTAGTCGAATAGAGTCCTATTTCATCAAGGAGGGTTTCGATAGCAGTCCCAGTGAGCAGACACTCTTTGTCAAAAGGAAGGGAGGTAAAATTCTCATTGTGAGCATTTATGTTGATGACCTTTGGTTCACTAGTGATGATGAAGAAATGTTGCGTGAATTTAAGTGTTCTATGAAAAACGAGTTTGACATGATAGACTTAGGAAAGATGAGATTCTTTCTTGGAATTGAGGTGCTACAAAGATCAGATGGTGTATTTATATGCCAAAGGAAGTATGCAGCTGAGGTTTTGAGTCGATTTGGAATGAAGGATTACAATTCTGTTTGTAATCCTATTGTTCCAGGGCAAAAGATTGGTAGAGATGAAGATGGCATCAAGGTGGATGCAACTCAATTTAAGCAGATGGTGGGGAGTCTGATGTACCTCACAGCCACTCGACCTGAGCTCATGTTTGATGTAAGTCTCATTAGTCATTTCATGGCATGTCCTACGCAACTACACTTTGCAGCAGTAAAGAGGGTCTTAAGGTATTTAAAAGGGACTGTGAATTATGGTGTGTTTTACAAAAGGGGAGGAGCTAGTGATTTGATGGGCTTTACTGATAGTGATTATGCTGGGGATATGGAGGATAGCAAGAGCACTTCAAGCTATGTATTCATGATGTCTGGAGGAGCAGTAGCTTGGTCATCTAGAAAGCAACCCATAGTCACTTTGTCAACCACGGAGGCTGAATTTGTCGCAGCTGCTGCATGTGCCTGCCAGGCTATTTGGATGAGAAGGGTACTGAAAGAATTCGGTCATATGCAGGAAGAAGGTACTGTGTTAATGTGTGATAATGCTTCAACTATAAAGCTGTCCAAAAATCCAGTTTTACATGGCCGTTCCAAACATATAAGGGTAAGATTTCATTTTCTTAGGGATCTTACTAAAGATGGAGTTGTTAACTTACTGTTTTGTGGCACTCGAGACCAACTTGCAGACCCTCAAGTTGGAAGCTTTTCAGAGATTTCGTGAAGAATTGGGCATGTGTGTTGTTTCAGATTTGAACTAATTGCTTGTCAAAGGAAATGAGTTCAAGGGAGGGATTGTTGTAAGAAGTTGCTTGAGTTTAGGACTGTTGGAATAAAGATCTATTCTTCTGAGTTTGTTAGAGTTTTTAGCTATTTTATTGATTCGTGTTATCTAAACCACTAAATGAAGTATGTGCTACGTAAGCTGAAATTTCTCATTCTTGTTAGATGTAAGGCTTTATAAAGCCTAGAGCTGTTTTAATAAAGATAGATAATTTTGCACCAATTATTTGTGCGCTTGCATTATTTAATACTTATCAATATTGAGCTAGAAAATAATGAACAATCCAACCTTGTGAATTTCGTTAGTTATGAGCAGACATATTTAATACTTAGAAAGAACTAAGAACTTAATCGATACTTTTCTAATCAAAAACTAAGCAGAGAACCTTAAGTGAGAGCTAAGCAGAGAAAACACAGAGAAAAAACAATCAGAGCGAGAGATACAAACTTAGGTCACGAACAGTAGCTCTGACGGTATAACCACTTTGAAGCAAGAGCTTGATAAGCCATGAAGCAATGAATCCTGAGCCTCCTGTTACACATACCACTTTACCTTCTCCACTCATCCTCTAACTCCTCTTTGTCTACCTTCACAGTCCCCTGATGAGAAGATGTTAGTACCAATAACACTTCAAAAATCCACGAACAAGTTGGTCACGAACTTCATTAAACAACAATCACAACTGTAGTTGTCGAACAGTGTCCTTTACGATGTTGCACAAGCACACAAACACTTGGATACAACACTACAACATCACAAGTTTAAGAAAATTACACAAATATCCATTCCATTCAATGATACTCCGAAATGATGCCATTTTTAGTCTCTTAGCAATCCATTGTAATGTATCAAAGGACAAGAACAAGCCTCGCAGCACGAGGCAGTTGATGTGGGAAACAGAATCAGAATCAAATAACATTCCAATCCTTGTGAAACGAAGCATTCGTTTCTCTGTACACATGTGAAATGCAAATGGGCACTTCCACACTTTGTAAGAGACGCTAGTTTCATCGAGGAACACCAAAGAGCAAGTATTGGCGCCAAGCAACTAATGGAAAGTCTAACGGCTGCTTCCATGGACTTGGTGGTGACCCGTTGAACACAATTCTTTATACGTAAAGAAGAGTGGAGCCCGAGATCGAAATGGAGGGTGTTCAACTCATTTCTCCTAATTTTGTTTGAATCCAGCAACACACTTGGCCATATCCAAGTAGAGGTGTTGACCATAGGTTTAGAAGTCTGATTTTTCAAATAAAGTGAAAATAAAGAAGAATTGTTCGATTGGTTTGAAATTCGATCGGGATTACATTATACACCAAAAAAAAAAGATTTGATTTGAATATTTTAACGTGAAATATTTTATTTTTATTTTTAAAATAATATTATTAAAAAATAAAATTATATTATATTTTAAGAAAGAGTTAGAACCAATTGACATTAGGTCAAAACTTGACCCGATTGGAAATTAAACGATTAGATCCAAGTTAATTTGTCAAACTAACATAAAATCTACAATTTACAATTTACAATTTACAATTTACTCGTTTTTGTTGAGTTTTAATTTCTTTAAAAGCATGATTCATACATACCAAATCATCAAGAATTAAATAAAAGCAGAAACATACCTGAATCCATTGTGAAATCTGTATTAGAATTTTGCAGTTTGTTTTCCAAATTAAAAGGTAGCCTTTTTTATAGTTTTTCCCTAACTCTTTGTTTTCTTTCTGATGATGGAATGTTAGAAGTAATCATACATACGTTTAATTTGAAGACTATAACTACTTTTGTTAGGGTAAAACTCTAATATAATTTCTAATTTGACCCATTATAAAACTAGAAATTATAAACTCGGTTTCTACACATATAAAACTCACACTTAAAATAGATGCATAAAGCCCAAAATACCATAACCATATTAAACCACTTTAACTAATTGGGCTTAACTTTATATGATAGCTATTATACACAATTATACAGATATAAGCCCACATGTTTGATTAAAAATCCTTACAATATCCCACTTGAGCTATATTTGTTACCTTAAAATTGTGTATTAATCTTATGAGTACTCAGAATTTTTCTATCATTATTATATGCATCCCTCAACAATTCGGTCAATCAATCATACCAACATAAGATCAAAGTGACTTTTACTACATTTAATATAACTAGACCCATCAATGGTCACATATGCTTATATAACCAAATGACATGAATCAAGCATAGATGTGTAACATGGAAATTATAAGCAACATGATCTTAGCATGCTTATTTCCAACTTGTCCAACCTTATGCTTTAGTGAGATCAATCTTAAATAAGTTCATAAAAAAAATAAACCAAATATCTTAAAGCTGAAAATAACCTCAAATATCTTAAAGCTGAAAATAACCTTGAACAAATTAACCAAAAACTATACCCATATGAGCAGTGTGCTCATGAAAGACTTTGGGTGGCACTCCTTTAATAAGTAGAACCGCAATCATGGAGTTTGACCCAATGTGCTGTATAGATAATTGTCCACTCTAAACTCTCTTTTTAACAATTAGGAACTTGATGTCGATGTGCTTTGACTTTGTTGAGCTCCTATTGTTATTGAAATATAACACTGTCGAGTTTTTGTCACAAAATATCTTAAGTGGTCTTTCAATATAGCCCACAATGCGCAGCTCTGTGACAAAGTTTTGCAGCCATATCCTATGATTAGATGCCTCACAACTCGCTATAAACTCCGTTGCCATGGCGAAAGAAGCTATAAGTGTCTGCTTAGCACTCTTTCAAAAAATAGCTCCTCCAATAAGCAAGTAGATATAACTCGAAGTGGATCTCCTACTATCTTAGTTTCTAGCAAAATTGAAATCAGAATAACCAATGATCTCCAACTTATTTGATTTTCTGTATGTGGGCATATAATCTTTTGTTCTCTGCAAGTATCGCATGACTCGTTTGGCTGCTTTCCTGTGATCTAATCCCGAGAAACTTAAATATGTCCCTAGCATTCCAACAATGTATGCAATGCCCGGACGTGTACAAACCTGAGTATATATTAGATTTCCTACAGCTGAAGCATAAGGAATCTTATGTATTTCCTTAGCTTCAAAGTTATTCTTGGGGTGTTAACTTAAACTGAACTTATCTCCCTTAGACACAGGGGTATCACCTAGCTTACAATCATGCATGCCAAACCTTTTAAGTACCTTTTCGATATAACTCTTTTGTGATAATTCAAAAATACCTCAAGGGCATTCCCAATGTATCTGAATCCCTAAAACAAAAGAGGCGTTACCAAAATCTTTCATTTTAAATTTCTTTGACATAAATCTCTTGGTTTTGTGCAATAATCCTATATCATTAGTGGCAAGCAATATGTCATCTACATATAAAACTATAAAAATGTACTTACTCCTACTAAACTCATGAAATATACAATCATCAGCCAAGTTCATCTCAAAACCGAACGAGATGACAACTTGGTGAAATTTGTAATACCATTGACGAAATGCGTGCTTGAGTCCATAGATGGATTTATTTAGTTTGCAAACTATTTGTTTTGCATCTCATGACACAAAGTTTTCTAGCTACACCATATAAATCGTCTCATTAATGTCACAATTGAAAATTGTTGTCTTAACATCCATCTGATGTAACTCAAGATCAAAATGTGTCAGTAATGCCATTATTTTCCTGAAAGAGTCTTTTGAAGAAATCATAGATAAAGTTTTTTTATAATCAATGCCTTCTTTTTATGTAAAGCCTTTTACGATAAGACAAGCCTTGTACCTTTCTACATTGCCTTTCGAATCCTTCTTGGTCTTAAATATTCATTTGCAACTAATAGGTTTCGGATATTCAGGTAATGGTACAAGGTCCCAAATATCATTGTCCTTCATGGACTTTATCTCTCTATTCATGTCATCAATCTACTTTTGAGAGTTAGAACTATCTATGGCTTAACGGAAGTTGATTGGATCATCTTCCACTATAACAATGTCAACTTCATGTTCTTGAAGAAATACAACATAATCATCTGGAATTACACTTCTCCTCTCTCTCTAATGGATCTCCTTAATGGCATAGGTTCTTGAGGTTGTAGAGTTTGTTCTTCTGAAACAAGTTGTTAAATTTGGGAAAGAGTTTCCATAACATTGTCTTGATCTAGAATTGCTTCTTGAACAACGTCAAGAATGGAAACCTGACCCTGATCATTGTCAATAGCAATTAGAGAAATTTCAACATGTTCCTCTTCAAAAACAAAGTCCTTAATCCTTTCTCCCCCTGTAAACTCAACATCCTATAAAAACAGGACATTTTTTGTCAAAAAAATTGCTTTAATATTGGGATCATAAAACTTGTAACCCCTGAATCTTTCAGAATGTCTAATAAAGTAACAACTGATAGTTCTTAAGTCCAGTTCCTTTTCATTTGGCATATAAGGCCTTGCCTCAGCTGGACATCTTCAAATGTGCAAGTGCTTTAAACTTGTCCGAGGCCCCGCAAGTACGGGTCACGCTAGTAAATAGGGAAGTAAGAGTATCGATCCACAGGGAGTTACTGAACAATTACTAGGCTAAAACCATTCAATTATTTG
>JANZXR010000004.1:341774-384836 GCA_027575705.1 Erythroxylum echinodendron
TTCATTTATAAGCGAGACAACAATTCTTCTTCCAATTATGCCCTTAATGATTGAGAATTGTCTCATTTGCCCTTCCATTTATGCCTTATGTCTTTTATACCTAAGTGTCTTGCCAACAATACCCTTGAATATTCTAACATAACACTTTCTTCCAGAAAAATGTCTCCCATTGTCTCAAGTTTCTAATGACACCAAAATCATTCAATCCGATTCAGTGATGCGAAAGATATACTTCAAACATTTTTGGACTGCTCTTATCCATAACAGTATACTATGCACAACTTCCATCTGAAAGTTGAATATCTTAGACACTGAATTTGATTCCAATTTCTCATATCATTTGTAGCTCCATGTCTCTAGTTTACCACAATTCAGAAATCATCTCATTTGTAGCTCTACCAATCCAGAAATCATCAAAATAATAAAGTATGTTCGGTTATGGAATAACACCAGTTTATATTATTTAAGAGCACACACACTGTACCCGCCCTATGTTTTTTACTCAATCTTTCTCACTTCATTTAATATGACTATGATTTTTGGTGGAGATGTAGAGAAGTGTCTTACGAGTCCAATGGTTCAAAAATCAAGTCATTTGGGTGTCAAGAGAAGAAGTTATAGCCAAAAGAATCCAAACTATTTTTATCCTCAATTATATTGAACTTACTTTGGGGCTATTGGCATAACTTTATCTATAGGTATCATATTTAGGTGTTCTTTAGATGGTTCGAAAGAAAACTTCAGGAGCTACAACTTTTATGAAGACCTTAAAGACCAATTTTATCTTCTAAAGGATCAAAAATGGAACAGAAAATAGGTGTAGACGAAAAATAGAAGAAGCAAAACACAAAAGAAGATGACGTCATCACAGAAGAAATATAGAAAAAGATGATGTCATCACAGAAGAAGTTCGTAAACAGTAACATAGAGGAAGTTCATGAACAGTAACACAGAAGGGGGTTCATGAACAGTAACACAGAGGAAGTTCATGAACAGTAACACAGACGAAGTTTTGGACACTCAGGCAGAAAGCAAAGGAAGCAAAAGTCAGACGAAACAAAGATAAGCAGAGCAAAAGACAGAGGAAGCCAAAACACAGAGGAAGATGACGTCACCTAGAGAAAGATGACATCATCAAAGAAGAAGTTGGTTCACAGAAGATGCATCCTTACAGAAAAAGATGATGTCACCCAGAGGAAGCTGACGTCATCACAGAAGAAGTTTGTTTACAGAAGGAGTTAATTTACAGAAGAAGATGACACGAAGATCCTAACTTTCGACTCCAATGTCCAAAAATTTCATGCTTATTCCATAAACTATTTTGCTTAATTTAACAAAAAATTTCGGGGGCCAACAAGTAAGCACCAGAATTGATAAGAGGGATTGTTGCCAAAATACCCCGCCAAATGAAACTATGATTATTTCCCGGTTGAGAATAAAGGAACTCCGAGTTTGGAAAATAGCGGGCTTTCATAAATCTCGTCAATGAAGAACCAGGATTAGATAACAATCGCCATCCAATCTTTCCGACTATGGTGAGATTAAATTGATATAGCCTCTTGAAGGAAAGACCTCTAAACTTCTTTGGCAAGGATAGCCTGTCCCAACTAATCCAATGTAGCCCATGCTAATGGTCCCTACCTTTTTCCCATCAAAAAGGAGACATGATTTGCTGCAGCTCCTCACATAGAGTTTTTGGTAAAAGAAACATACTTAGTTTATAGTTAGGGAGCGTTTGGAGAATCGATTTTAACAAATCTTCAACTCCAGCCCGTGTAAGAATCTTCTTATTCTATGAATTCAGTCGCACCCAAAGCCTATCCTTAACAAACTGAAGCACATGTTTCTTATTTCTACCAACAACAGTAGGTAAACCAAGATAATGATCCAAATCTGACTATTCTTCAACTTGGAATATTGAACAAATAGACTTCTTAACAGTGCTAAAAGTATTCACACTAAAACAAATGAGGGACTTTGAGAAATTAATGATCTGACCGGATAACTAGGCATATTTATCCAGAATTGCCTTTAGCTTTTTTGCTTCTTCAACCTTCGTATCAAAGAAGAATATACTATCATCTGCAAAGAACAAATGAGATATAGGGGGAGCCGCAGGGACCACCTTACACCCATGAATTCTCCCCGCTAAAGCCTCCGCCGAAATCATCCTTGAGATCCCTTCAGTACACAAGATAAACATATGAGGTTATATAGGGTCTCCTTATTTCAACCCACAACCCGGAAGAATAGGCCCAATCTAATTACCCTGAGATATTACGGTATAAGAGACTGAAGTAACACAAAACAGTACCAAATCAACCCAGGAAGTAGCAAACCCCATTCTCAAAAGTACATTCCGGAGATAGGACCGCTCAAGCCTATCATAAGCTTTGCTAATGTCAATTTTCAAGGCCGCATGACCAAGCTTCCCTCTCTTCTTCCATAATGCATAATCTCATAGGCCATGATGCAACTATCCTGGATATGGCGTCCAGGAACAAATGCGCTTTGGTGATCAAAGATCAGATTCGACAGCAGAGATTTCAGTCTATTAGCAATCATCTTTGACATGATCTTGTATAAAACCTTACATAAGGCGATTGGTTGAAGTTCGGTCATCTTTGAAGGAGAAGCCTTCTTTGGAATAAGCACTGTGGCCGTATCATTAAGACAAGTAGGAAATGAACCAGAAGCCATATGTGAAATACAAAATTCAGACACTGCAAGGTCAACTGGTCTCCAAAATTGCTGGTAAAAGCTTGGGTTAAAACTATCTAAACCAGGGGACTTATCTGCTTTCATACTAAACACAACACTTTGGACCTCCTCTATAGTATAGGGAGCAAGTAAAAAACAATTATCATCATTCGAGATTAAGGGAGGGATACAATTCACAAAATCCCTTGAATCAATAGTGCTAAACTGAAATAAGCTTGTAAAATAAGATGAAATCAAATCAGACAATCCTGAGCTCCAATCTCGCCAATTACTATCGTCATCATCCAAACAGCAAATGGACGAAACCCCAGAAAACTCTCATCACAGAGAGAGAACTCCCATATAAAAGAGAGACAAAAATATGTTTAGTTGTTAATGTTAATGTAGTTATATTTTTATCACTAATAATAATTTCATTTTAGATAAAAACTTAAAGATATATTACTTTTAATTAAATAAATTTATTTAATCTCTTATATAATGTTTATTAACAAATTATTAATAAAATTATGTGATTTTAATAATTTATAAATTAAAATTTTATTTATAAATTATTATTTATTTGAAATATATTTAAATTATTAAATCAAAATTAATTTGAATATTTATATATTTTAAATTTAATTATAAAATTAAATTAAATTAAATTATTCATAATTTTATTGATAATTAATTTTAATTTATTAAATATATAAATCTAATGTTGAATTAAATTATTCATAATTTTTATTAAAAATTAAATAGTATATATCTAAAAGATAGTAAATTAGATTATAAAAAAACAAAAACAAGAAACAAAAGAACACTTTTTATGGTTTTCATATTTTTTGAAAATTTGAAGAAACTAAAATTAAAAACACAAATTAAAAACTCAAACAAACAATATTTTTTAATGAATTTAAAAACAAAAAAAGCCAAAAATAAAAATAAAAATGGAAACAAACACTTCCTTAATTTTTTCTTAAAGCAAAACTAATTTCAATTTAATTTATGATAAAAACATTGATTTAGTTCAAAAATAAAAGTTTGATAAAAATTAAATTAAATTAAATTTTAAATTTATAATATTATTTTAATTTAAAAAGTAGCCATAATTTGAATTTTCCCAAAAAAAAGTAAAATTTTAAAAATAATTTAAAATTTAATGAACTCAAATTAAATTTATTAATTTTAAATTACCGACATGACGTTAGGCATAAGATAAACGGCTAATAAGTTGCGGGCCATCTCTGCTTTTCGATGGATGAAGCGAAGTTCAGAACATTCCAGTAAATTCAAGCTCCCTCTACACACCGTGAAGCCCAACCAGAAGGGCCGAGAACGCACCAGATCATCTTCTCTACTCCACTCCACTATAAATATATGATCCATCCTTTGTGAACTTATCATCAAAGCAAAAAAGAAGCGATCATTAGTCAGTTGTTCTATACTCTCTTTCAAGTAACCAGTCACCACCATCAGAATGTCGTTGATCCCAAGCGTCTTCGGCAACCGACGAAGCAGCGCCTTCGACCCATTCTCGGCGCTGGATACATGGGACCCGTTCAGGGACTTCGGTTTCCCTTCAGCTTCATCGCTCGTTCCAGCGGAGAACTCTGCTTTCGTCAACACTCGAATAGACTGGAGGGAGACTCCTGAGGCTCACGTGTTCAAGGCAGATCTTCCAGGTATGAAGAAAGAAGAAGTAAAAGTGGAGATCGAAGAAGACAGAGTGCTCCAAATCAGCGGGGAGAGGAACGTGGAGAAGGAAGACAAGAATGATACATGGCATCGCGTGGAGCGAAGCAGTGGGAAGTTCTCGAGGAGGTTCAGGCTTCCGGAGAATGCCAAAATGGATCAGGTTAAGGCGTCTATGGAGAATGGCGTTCTTACTGTCACTGTTCCTAAGGTGGATGTGAAGAAAACAGAAGTCAAGCAAATTGAAATCTCTGGTTAATAAGGCTCTATAACGATTACGGATAATAATTAGTATAAGTTTTGATGTCGTGTCGCTTTGTCAAGTTTGTGTTTTGCTGATGTTTTGAGAGTGTTTTCTATCTACTCTAAATATCCCTCGCGTACTGTGTAATCTCAATAGAACTTTGATGTGATAAAAATAACGCTTAATACAATTAGTCCATCTCTATCTCCATCTCCAACTACTGAAATGGACAAGCACTAGAGAGACATTTTACAGGTATGAACTATACTGAAACATCTGAGGGGAGTTTGTAATCTAGCATCTCCCTTATGTTTAGCTTAATAGAAGGTCCCATTGATGAGCAAATGTGTGCACTTTTCCAGTATACTCCTTTTGCACCAGATGGCTTGTTGGTTTCTAATGATTTCTGCCAAGTTTCACATAACAACACTATGAAAATGAAGAGAATGAGAATGAAAAGGAGAAGCTGGAAAAAGAGAGGAGGATTAAGGACTTACAACTACAGATATGAAGTTTATGAGTAAGTCCTCCTCAGAGAAATCAACTTTTCCGAAAGGTATATGAACAATCCCAGTTTTATCCGCTCTGTACTCAACCTTTCCTTTCTTGAATTCTGCTATTGCCTGAAAAAAGATATCATTTCAGAGCTCTAAATGTCGACTTCTGCTCTTTTATCCGATTCCTGTATCCTTTAAAAAATTTCATAAATATAATTCTAGAAATGTAAGTCTGTTAAATTACAATCATTTGCGGATTGATTCGATTTTAGTGGATCGAGATACATATTACTGCGACCTTTAGAAGTGATTACATAGACTTTCTTGTTGAATCAGAGATCAGGGTTTTGGCAGAACACAAGAAGGAACACATACCTCAGGTATATTAGTTGCAACAGTACCAGCTTTCGGATTCGGCATCAACCCTCGTGGTCCCAGAATCCTACCTAGGCTAGCAACCTAATGAAAGTTGTAAGAATCAGTAGCAACACTCAACCAGGATTGATCTACTGACAGATAAAAAGCTAATACCTTAGGCATCATATCTGGAGATGCGATCAATTTGTCGAACTCCATGAATCCTCCCTTTATTTGTTCGATCAGGTCCTCCCCACCAACTATATCTGCTCCGGCAATTTTTGCTTCATCAAACTTCTCGCCTGCATACAGTATTACCAGGCGTAAATTACGGCTAGAAACCAAACAAGATTCACTGACGTAAAAACTAGCTCAGAATTTTCATAGAATAAGTACCTTGTGTGAGTACTGCCACCTTCACAGTTTGTCCAGTGCCCTTGGGCAAGTTTACCTATTATGACAAGAACATAGAGGGGGGTTTACAACATTTCAACCAGATGAAACTTTGCACAATATATGAGGTAAGACTCACAGTTGCTCTCAACTGTTGATCGTTGTACTTAGGGTCGATGTTTAGCCGGAAATGAGCTTCGGCTGTCTCGACGAACCTCAAGTTTGCCGTTTGCTTCAGCAATGAAATCGCTGTCTTTATGTCATATTCCTTCTTGTTTTCTCTCAACTTTTGAATATCCAAGAATCTCTTAGACCTCGTCTGGCATTTGGAATAGTTAAAAAGGTGTAAAGCTCTATCGTTGAAACTATACGACAGTCGTGAAAATAGGAAAAAAGAAAGCTGTGAGTATAGTTTCAACAATCTATATGTCTGCAATTCCTACAATCTAATTCCTGTCTCTGTTTGCCTGAGAGATGGTTACCATCTCCTACAATTTCTTCAGGCACCTGATCAGACAAATTTCTCTCAAAAACCCTGATGAGAACTCATTTCGAAGGAAATTGTTTCTACTCCAACTTTCTCATTGAGGTACTAACAATTCAATAAGTCATTTATTTGTGGAATTGTTCAAGGAATCTAAAACGCAGGAAAGCTAGAACTACTCTTAGATCAGTTTCTAAAATTAACCAGTTCCCAAAATGAAGTTCAAAGAGAGATTCTAGGGAAAAACCCAGTTACACAAATCACACTAAACTCACACCAAACAAAAGCCAAAACCATAACTAAAGGCACTAAATCTACATACCCTGTCTCTTTTCAAAGGTAAAGCAGCTTTCCCTTTCTTTGGCTTAGTTGGAATTACTGTAGCCGTCGCCGCATCACCTGTTTCCTCCACCGCCACATCCTCTGCAACCGCAACCTCCGCCTCCGCAGCCGTAACGGCTGCCACGAAGACTCTGGAATCCCCCGACTTATCAACCCATTTACCTGAAATCCTGTGTCTACCACCACAAGAGCTTTTAACAACAAGGGGGCAAAGAGATAAAGACTGGGGCTTGAAGGAGAGAAGAGAAGGGGTTAGGTCTTGTGGGTGTACAGATGAGGCAGCGTATGTTAGCATTAGAGATGAGGGTGTTGAAGTAGCTGTAGCCATTGTTGATCTGGTCTAGGTCTCTTTGTGAAGCTCTTCGGCTTGTGGTTGAGTTCGTTATGGCCTGAAAGCCTTTACGCTCATTATCTTGTTTGTGCTTCGTAATTGGGATAAGACGCCGTCAGGGTCTAGTCGAGTGTGTTTGTGGCTCTGCCACAGATTTTGCGTTATAATTATGACGGTAGTCACTTTCTCGCAAGTAATTAGTGGTTATTATATTTTTATATTAATAATTATAAAAACTGATGGTCATATATATTATTCCTTTTTTTTTGTTGAAGAATAACTTAGGATAAGTTACCTTAGGCCTGGTTGGGCTTAAGTTTGGGCCCCTTGCTTCAAGTTTAGCATAACATAAAGTTGGGCTGGGCTTCAGCTTAGTCGGGTTTGAACTTTACCTTGGTCTTGGGCTTTTCTTCAACAAATAAAGTGTTTCAGTGTTCCCTTTTGGGTCGAACCTTCCACGAATTCATCTTTCCCTTTTCATATCTTGTTCTAAAACTTCAACTCAAACCAAGTACTTTAAACATTAAAGCCCGGCCCAAGAATTCCTTGCCGTAAGCTAGGCCTAGTTGTTAATCAAACCATAGTCCGATAGCTCTGCGTACCAATCACTAGGAATTCGGTCATTTGTCGCAGCTGAATGGCCCAGAATAAGTCGATAAACAATAAAGTTGTGTGTAAATATGGTAATTGGGTGCGGACTTAATTCTGTTAATAGATTGTTTGATTTAATTAATTTTGGGTCAATCTCAAACCTAAGTTCTCTTAAAAGTTAAAAACTTGACGATCCGATTATTCGTTTAAAATAATAATATTTTATTTATTTATTATCTATTTTTATAAGTATACACATCTATTTATAATTTTATAATATCTCCGTAACGTATTATATATAGGTCTATTAAAATAGCCTTTTTATTAAATAAAAATAAGATTACATATTATCGATTTTCTTTAAACCTTGCTTTCACGAGATATTTAAATTGTTGCTAAGAGTTGCTCTTTACTTTGGTATTTAAAAATAATAAATGGAAAATGAAATTATGATAAAATTATCATTTAAATTTGGTTTTAATTAATAATAATAGTTAATTATTTTTCATTATTTTATAATTTAGAATTTTTATTTATAATATATTAATTTTATGACAGATTAATATATGATTAATACATTTGTTAGATCTGTTTTGAAACTCTGTCAACTTTTTGATGAATAGCCTGCGTCTGTTGACTGATTCAGCAATTCCTATTATGACTCGTATCTTTATATCCTATATGATCGTAAGATAATACGAGGATGACTTTCTTTAACTACATAAGAGTATTCATGAGCCAACTAGAGTTGTCTGTAACCTGTATATAATATTGTTTATTACACTTGAATTAATTTAACATTCGCTTGCTGTAAGTTTTTTATTGTAAGGAATTAGACAGTCTTAATTCGTTGGTTGGATACTGAATACTTTACATTACATACAAATAATCTACAAAATCAAAGAATATTCCACTTGACCAACTGAGCCAGTTGATAATATAAAATCCAGATGCGACATCGTGCTCAATTATTTCAAGTTAGGAAAGTTCGTGACGAAAACGACGCCAACTTCAAGTCGTTTACGCAACTCAAAGACCGGCTGCCAGATCGCCATCAGGAGATATTGACGAATCATGGGCAAAGAGGTTCATTTTCAGCTTTGCTGTCCAATTTGTCATAGCCCATTGTCAAGTCTTTCTACTTCATGCCTAGAAAATTCAAATTAGAGAGGTTAGAGAAGAACGAGGTTCACAAGACCTTAGTAGTGATTGCCTCTGTCTTGGTCAAATTATTCTTTCCATCGGCAATGTTGTATTTCTTGAGTACTAAAGACCATATACATGAAAATGAAACGTCGCTATAACAAGGAAGGTGAAGGATATGGATTTTGTTTACATAATTTAATTTTTAAAATTTTAATTAAATTGATTAAAATTAATAATTTTTAAAAATAATTTAAAACTTAATTTATTTGAATTTTTAAATAACATTTGATTGATTCACGGGTGATGTTCATACTGTATACTTTTTATTATTTTTAATCAATTTTTAGGATAATTTTTTAAAATTTTAAAATATATTTATTAAAATTTTAAATTTTTCTTAAATTATAAAAAGGTCTTTATCTTTTATCTTATATAATTTATTATTAAATTCTTTTTGAATTTATTTCAAATTCAAAGTGTTTGAATTGATATAATAATTTGTTTGATTTATTTATTTACCTGTCTTTTTATTTTTGTATTTTTTATCTTTTATTTTTACTCTTCATGTTATTCTATATTTGTTGTATAATTTATTTACATATTTATTTATTTTATTTTATTTAGCTTTCTATTATTTTAATATATGTGTGTGTGTGTGTGTGTTTATTGATCTACTGTAAATAGTTTTTTTGTAAATTAAAAATAAAGTTGTATATTATTAGACTTCTTCATAAAATTAGATTGTTGTTGTTGTAGTAATTGAATTGATGTAATAAATTGTTAAAAAACTTTTAAAGTTTTTTTTAAAACAGGAAAACTTGTAACCGCTATTTTTTGAATGTGCACTGGATAAATCTCCAGATTGATGTAACAGCCTGTAAATCACTTTAATAGGGTATTCTACACTAGGCAAATTCTGTATGACAGTTTCGATCGACAGGCATAAATAAGGGGATTCAAATACGGTACATTTTGGCTCCATGCATCTCACTCCACCAACACGTTACAATTAATAAATATTAATTAAATAAAATTAGCAACTTATTTTTTAATCATTATTTCGTAACTTAATTTATTTTGATAACGTAAATTACTATTTATCGCACAAGTCGTCGCTGCAATCTGGAAACCATTGGAAAAACAAAAACAAGAGGCAACAAAGGAGTGAGCTCCAAAAAGATGCTTGAAAGTTGGCACCTAGATGAATCTAGAGCTTGCCAAGCTTGAATATGCCAAAGAATCAATAAAGGCATTGAAAAATCAAAATGACTACCAAACATATTAAATTCGTTTTTTTTAATTTTTGCAGCAATTTATAAACGATTAACTCCAAATTAAAAATAAGATGTTTAAGGTTTAAAAGTTTAAAATGGTATTAAATTATCGGTTAAAGATTGAATAAAACTAAAGTATTTACAAATAATTAAAGAAGATTATTATTATTTATCTAAAAATTTAAAGTTTAATTTAAAAAGAATATTATTAATTAAAAATTAATTTTTATTTATAAAAATTAGTTAATTTATAAAAATTGACAATTAATTAATAAATTGTTTAATTTTTTAATTATTAAACTAAATTAAACTAAAAAGTAATTAAAAAATTAAAAATTGAATTGAAAAATTGGTTAATTTAAAGTTTTCATCAATAAACCAATTAAATAGGGTTAATTTTTAAAACGCCCTTTTGTGACAGGATGAGATCATCTGATTCTAATTCTCTGTGCTATCTTGTGCCAACTCTTCCTGTCCACATGTTTTACAGTAAATAAATGAGACTGTAAAATATGAGAAAGGGGGAAGTTGGCACAAGAAGGGACCTAATCCTCTGGCCTCCTTATTTTAGCTTAACCCTGTGTTAGAGCATCCAAACCATCTATTTTATGTGGAACTCACAAAATTGGATGGCTTGAATGCTTTGGCATAGAATTAGGTCAGAATAGGGAGCCAAAGGATTTGAGGGCGCACAAGAATGACAGAGAGTTCGAAACAAACGATGTAAAGCCTTTTGGGACATCGCTTGTGCTTATATTGTTATTTTTTAACAAATTAGAGATCGTGCAATTTATTTTTATTTTTCTTTAGAGTCTAAGAAAATATTGCAATGGTACCGTAATTTCATTGCAATAGAGTTGCGCAAGTGAAGCATGATAGTTGTATAAGATGTTTGGTATAATAACCTGTCCCAAGATCTTTTGAGGGGCTAAGTGATATTGAAAACTATAGAAGACTTTAGGTTATCCAAATCACTACAAATGGAGCTCTTCTTAAAATTTGTTTCATTTATAAAAATAAAAAAAGAAGAAGAAGAGATAGAAGGAAGTTTGGTAATGGTGAAATAATGGTTGGTAGGTCCATTATACCATAACAAATATTATATTTTTGTGAAATACTTGGTGGAGGAGACTAGGACAACTCAACACATGTGCACGTATGAAGTTATTATCTAAATTTGACAAATAATTTTTATTATATTAATGAAATTCAAAATCATCATGCTTTAAATATGCATAGAAGATACTATCAAATATACTTATTAATTCAATTTTGAATGACACATAGGTAATTTAAAAATTAATTAATGAATTTAATTTAAATGAAGATGCCTTTAAGTATAATTTCTTAAATAAAAGGCCTAATTTAAAAAATAAAAAGATAATTGTTAAATTATTAAATTAACTAACAAAAATAAGTGACATGTTTAATTTAAATGACCTTTATAAACTTTTACATGTTTGAATAAATCAAATCAATCTTAATCTTAACTCAAATAAATTAAATTTGATTTAATTTAATAATTTTAAATAAATATAATAAATATGATTAATTCAATTTAAATTTAAATATTCACGTTACATGTATTTTATTGTTATTTTTAATCGAAATTTTAAACAAAATTAAGCTATAAAAAAAGTCAACTATTTTTATTCTAAAAGTTAATTCACTATTTGGACTTTTTTATTGGAAACAAAGAACTCATATAGGTATCTTCCCGTTTTGGGCTTGGGTTTGGGTTGACTGGACCACGGGCCGGCTTGGAGTCATGGACATGCCTAATCCGATATTTCAAAGAAAAGGAAGTGGAGCAAATGAAAAGAAGTATTACAAAATACCCAATAACATATTGGAATGAGTACAAATTGAATTTTAAAAAATGGTGTTTTCTTCTTGTGAAAACATCCAAGATCAAAATTATGGAGACGTTAATGAGAAAATATCCTAAAAGTATATCAAATACAATACAAAGGGAAAGGACACCAACCTGAAGACACTCCTTTGGTCATTATTGCTTTGTTGATAGGAATCTGAGTGACCTCTCCACTTTCTTTGTAATAAGCTTTAGCATTCACATTGCATCCAGCTCTATAGGTCAGAATTCCAAGTCATTGGACCCTTTGAAAGTGACCGAAGAATGGCACAATTTGGAAGCATTTTCAAGAAGAGCCCACGTGGTTACTGTACACTTGAAAGAAAAAGTCCTACCATAGTTGATTAGGCTAAGTTGTAAATCTACGTGGTACTCGGGGTGTAGGGACGACGACGTCTCGACCAGCTCTTATCAGGTTTTGACGGTCCTGGATTGTTTTATCGAACAATCTGTTGTTGGGATTTTCTGCGTAGCAAACGTAGTAACTACTCACGCATGCGTGCGGCAATGCCATGGCAATCCTGGTCTGGAAATATTAGATTGAAAGAACAAGCCAAGTTATTCTCGGTAAAGGGTCAAAGAATGTGCAATGAAAACGGAATTTGGGTTACGGATCGGACTCGAGTTTAAAGAAGAAGGTTCGATTTTGAATTTGAAAATTTGGTTTGAAACTTTGATTTTGTATCAAATTGGAGTCCGGTCCAACCCATTCACGACCCTAGATCAAGGTAGGGATGGCCTACCATGAGATATCCAATGAAGAAAGTGAGAAGTGACAGAGTTGCCGTGTAGGGTTGATGTACTTTGGCGGTCCAAGCAGCTACGACGATGACACATATAGAACCGCTACAGACTCCGGTGAGGAAGCAAATTGAGCTGGTTATATCAGAGTCAACGATCGGCACCATTTCATTACTCTGAAATTGTCGCCATGTGTCCTGTGATGCCTGTACGAATCCTTTTCCAAATGCAGCTATCTACAAGAATCGAGTTTGATCGGTGTTAAAATGGGTACAGCTGATCCAATCAGGATTATGGTGATTTGAATTGCAACTCCATAGTTGAGATATACCTGTACAAAGGCCCAACCATTGCCATAGCTGAAGATGGTTTCCATGACACTGAGACAACAATGAGCACAAGAGAACATGAACTCGTCCTCCCCTTCTAGCAAATTCAGACCTCGAGCTACGACTCTAAGTGCTTCAATGGAAGGTACGAACACAGATCCCAGACAAGCACTACCAAGATTCAGAGTCAATGCTCTTTGGAAACAGAACTGTGTGCTGGATTGCATTCCTCTAAGATAATACAGAGCCATCGCTCTGCTAACAGTCAAATTAACCACATTCCTCTGAACCTCTGCAGTCCAAGCCAAGCTCAGTCCCAGAGCAATAATGGTAAGTGGTGGGAAGTAGAAATTTAATGCTCCAACAACAGCTACAATCCATAAGGACATCCATAAGAATCCTGTTGCAAGCATCCAATACGTGGGTCGATTCAGGTCGGGAAATTTGGATACAGGTTCAAGTGATTTGATCAAGATCTTGATGCAAAACCTAATTCTCTGAGTAACCCAGCAAGCGTACAATCCATTCCCAATTGCAAAAGCTATAAAAAAAACCCCAACCACATCTGTTGTAGGCTTTTGAAAGCAAATTAAGAGAATTCCAACTGATAGAGATGTGGCGAAAGAGCTCCACAGTATGAAATGAACCATGAATCTAGGCCATTCTCTGACTGCTTTTTGCCACACAAAAGCAAGAGTTATGCTTAGCAGAGATGCTGCTTCAACTTGTGGAAGAAAGAAATGTAACACCCTCTTCTCCTTCCTCTTAACAACATCTGATCCTTCTAATAGCCCTTGAATTCCCTTAAATATAAGAAATGATACTAACCCAACAGCTGCAATCATGTGGATGATGAACAGAAACAGAGATATTTTGTTTGTGTATCTTCTCGAATTCAATGTCGTTACTGATACCTGAGAAACCACCGTCTGAAACAGCAAGCAAGGACTTTAATGTATCTTTCATGACCTTAAGCTCTTATTAATGGCTAAAATACGTTATCTCAAGATTCTCTGACACTTAAAACTTCCAAAGTACAGAACTTTAAGACAAAAGGCAACAGAAAACTAAGAAACACGCTGAAAAGGAACTTCATCCTGGGTTGGTTACCCTTACAAGCAAGAACTTACTTGTGGGGTTGGTGTGGAACGAGGAATGGAAGATTGAGAAGGAGATGGAGTACCAACTGGTCTAGTGTGAGGATTCATAACATGAATCCTCAAAGGGTTTGTTGGGTTCAGTGTCCGCAACATTGAAACATGAAAACCTGGGTGATCACCACCATCATCGCCATTCCTCTCCATCGCTATTCCTCTAACACCAACTTGTCCTTTCTCTATATCTTTTTCTACATCCTCCTTAGTCCCTCTCGTCTCATTTCCTTCATCTTTCGCTCCTCTATCTTCTTCATCCTCCTCCTTTTTCTCACTACCTCTATCGTTCACCTGATAACAAAATCTTGCAACGTTTAGCAACACAAAAGAACTAACGTGACCAAGAAAAGAGCTCCCAAAGAAATAGCAAAAGAAACAATTAGACAAGGGGAACCAAACGTTGACTCACAGGTTCAGCGGCACCCATGAAGAGGGTTATGACGTCAGCTTTCCGACGACGGCTGCTGTTGTTTCTGTGGGGGTTGGTGATGTGTGACAATGTTTGTTCGTGTCTCCTTTAAATGCTCTGTTCTTTACTTCTGGCGTTAGGTGATGGTATTACTGTTAAATGGTGGCTACGTCCTTGTCCTTTTTTTCTTTTTAAAAAATTCAATTTTCATTTTGATTTTTATTAATTATTCCACAGTTCTGACAAGACAATAATCACCACAACAGAACTTGCTTATTGAGCACGTGTTTACCCTTACACCAGTTGCTGCCGGTACAAAAATACACAACACCAACTTTAGTACGAACCTCGATGCTCCGTCGTGCAACTTTACTCATAATTAATATATATATTGTTAACCTCAGGGTACAGATAAGTTAATAAAGGGCTCTTTTAAATTAAATAAGCTCACGAATTTAAATTAATAAAATAAAAAGTTCAATGGTTAAAAAGTTTTATTAGTATTATATCGTCAATAAAATTTTAAATTAAAAATATAATTAAAATTGTACTTATTTATTAAAAAATTAAAGTTTAATTAAAAATAAATTATTAAATAAAAATAAATTAATTAATTTTAATTTATAAGAATTTATTAATATACAAAAATTAACCGACTAATTAATAAATTAATCAATTTTTTATAACGTGAGTTATTAAAATAAATCGTTTCAAAAAAGTTAAATATTTCAAGAATTTTATAATTGAAACGATTAAACTAACTGAATTCTTAATAATTGTTTAAAACTCATTTAAATTAAAATTTTAATTTAATTAATAAAACAAAGTCATTTGAATAAGATGCACATGAAATAAAACAAAGTCATTTATAATAAATTTTTAGAATTAAAATTGAACTAATTTACAATTTCCACTCACCGACACGGGCAAGATTAAAAGGAGCTTTTTACCTCCCTGGTCATGATAGACGGCTGAGACTTTGTTTTGACGGCGGCCCAGTAAGGAGATCAACAGTGGCTTGAAACAGTACAACGGTACTTTCCATGATTACTTCCTTTCCTCTTATACATAGTACACGTGTGTGTCTATACGTAATCTTCAACACCTTATGCTTTTCAGAAGTTAATAATGGAGGCGGGATGGTAAACTGTATTAGTTTTGAAGATTATAAGGACAATGAACATAAGATTATTTATTATTACACGCATGCTAACTTAAAGGAGTTTTGTTAATGGTAAATTCCACGTAGGAGATTTAAAATACCATAAAATATAGGTTTGGTAATGAGTGGGTCTAATCTAATTTGAATTATAATCGAACTTAAAGACTTCACAGCCAATCAAATTTATAGCCCATCAATTTTATTTTTTTCAATTTTAAAATTCAAAATAACGTTATTTTGAATGAAAATTTCAAACTTTAGACTAGAATAAGTTGAATAGTTTAAATTGGACTTGAAATTAATCTAAAGCCTAAAAAAATAAAGTTGAACTTAACATTTGATCAACGTACATTGACAATAAATTAGATCAAACTGGACATTTTACTGCCCTAATGAAATTTAAATAAATTTTAAAATATTTTATTTTATTTATTTAATAAAATAATATTATTTTGGATTAAGATGGGTCCTAAATTTTTAATTTAATTTTGGTTTAAAATATAAAAAAATATTTTTTAAAATTCAAAACCAACAAAATACCTTAAACGCCTTCTATATTATACAGGAGATCAAATATTCTGTTCCAGTTATGATATTTTTATCATGTTCTATTAAATTTTATGCACACATATATATAAACTCCGCATAAATGTATGAATAAAATTTAATAAAATATAGTTGAAATATAATAACTGGACAAAGTATTTGATGTGACCATATAGTCTTTAAAACTAAGTTCATTTGATTCCAATATTAGTATCTAATAACTGCAAAATTGACTCGCATAACATAATCTCACGAAGGGAGTTAATTTACATAACCGAAAATAGTTAAGAAAAATAATGACGATAACAAGAATTCTAATATAATAATAAAGGTTTTTTAAAAATAACTAGAAATTACATACATATTAAATATATAATTGAATTTTGTAGATGAATTCAAAATAAAAAATAATTTCAATTAATAACAACATTAAACAAATTTTATTGACACACAAGGTCCAAAATAATCTAATAATACACAAATTTAACTTTAAATAATAGAAAGATTGGTTATATTACCAGCATGAAAAAATAAATAATAATAAAATTACTAAATAAAGCTATGTAAGAAAAAAAAAAGAATAAATCAATAGCCAATAAGTATTCTTAATAAACTTTTTGAAAACTAAAAATATAGGTCAACTTGTAGTCCGGTCGGATCACTGGCTGATCAATCCATGGCTTATAGGTTATCGGTTGGTTAGGTAAATCCGATTTATCTTATATTTTTTTAAATATAAAAATAATATTATTTTTAAAGTACTTATTGGAGAATGAGCTAGGTTGGGTCGACCCGTAAGTTGATCAGACCTACTATTTTTAATTCGTGGTCCTGTTAATTTGGACCAAAATTGAGACAGGACAAAATTGACCACTCGTAATTATCAATAATTTTGATTTTAATTTTGAAGTGACATCGTAAGTGCAGAAATGTGACGTGGCAGATAATGGAGAAAACGTTGCATCGTAAGTAGAGAGAAGTGACGTGGCGGATAATGGAGTGAACATTCTTCTAATCCACTAAAGTCACCGTCGTGATATATACATAGGATACTTTGGGTTTGCGTGGTGGGCCTCTAAGACTGTCTCTCATGAGCTTTCTATGTCACGATGTCTAGTATCCACCTCATAAGTCATAACTCATAACTATATTTAAGAAAAAAAAAAGGAAAATAAGAGAAAGTTTCAAGTACCTTTAAATTAAGTTTTATTAAATTGAATTATTTATTAAACTAATTTTTTAATCCAAATTAAACTCAAAATTTAATTCATATATATAATTAATATTCATTACACTGATCAAATTATTTATTAGACTAACATTTAAACATTTTTATCAATGATTACAAAAATTCAACCAGTTGTATCGGTGTAATTATAAAAATTTTGAATATTTCAATTTCTCAGTTCGGTTTATTTTAATAAATCTTGTTGTTAAAAATTGATGAATTTATTAATTGATAAATCAATTTTTATAAATTATTAAATTCTTATAAATTGAAATTAATTAATTAATTTTTATTTAACAATTTTTTAATTAAACTTCAAATTTTTCAATTCGTAAAAAACCATTTTCAATTGTATTTAAAATTTAAGAATTTTATTTAATATTTTTATCTGATTTTTAAAACATTGGTAATTATTTCAAAATTGAAATTTCAAATAAAGATTCAATATTTTTTTGGAACTTGACATGAACACAAGCTCAATATTTCAGGCCTAGTCAGACGTTTTGACTACTTTCCACTCTGATGGTCCCAATTTTAACACATTTATCACCTAACTATGCATCTACAAGATTCATTCTTTCTTTTAACCAATGCATACTCATAAAAAGGATGCATTGGAATTTAGATCAGCGACCGAAATTTAAGTATGCTGCTCTGGTTTGGTTGCTACAAATCATTTTGGTTCGCTGCTGTGTACTTCAGCTTGATACATACAGACAATAATGTCGGTATAAAGAACATCGCTTCCTCAGTTCTTGGAGGCTGGCTTAGTACATATCATTCCAACAAAATTGTTGAATATTGAATGAACTTCGTCAAAACACCAGAGTATGGTTAAGGATGAACATAAAAAAAAACTCTAACCCAATATAAACACTTTTATCGTACAGATCAGAACTAGCTCAAGTCTCTTTGTTTCCCGCTATTTCTTTGCATCACCAGCATGTTCTGGAGGTGGTTTAACAATACTCAGTTGACCTCCATCCTTGTTCGCCACCGTTGCTGCTTTAATCTCGTTGCACTGGTTTATGAACTTCGTAAGCTCCTAACATGGAATGAAGAAACGTGAGGGTATTAAGTTGAAGATGATTTAGAATGATGCAGATGATTTAATACAATCCAGTGCACGTCAAACAGATGGATGAATAAACGGAATAGCTTGCTGGCCAACATAAACTAAGTCATCTCCGATGCTAACCCAGTTTCCCAGTCATAAGAACTTTAGGAGCTCTAATAAAGAAAATCTTCTCCAAATCTACATTAGGTGACCAGAGTGATCAGGTACATTGATCTTCTTGCATTCTCAAAAACGGAGCATTTATAATGTCAGCTTGTACTCAATGCCCATCAGAAGGACGCAAGAAATCAGTATTTGACGCATAAGTTGAAGAATATTTTATGTTCTCAAAAGACAAATGACACCAGTTCATGATATCAATACATATTAATCAAAAAACACACAGAAATTTCTCCAGATCTGCACTAAACTATCAGATCAAGCTTAACCAAGCAATTAATCTAATCTTATGCCAAACGGAACAACTTATAGCATCAGCTCATACACAACGCTAGTGTTACAAACAGCGCTGGTAATCAGTAATTGACGCAAATCTTGAAGACTGGTATATGTTCTCACAAGAAAATGACACTGGATATTCCTGATATACATTAAGGAAAAAAGAGGTAGAGATTTCTCCAATCTGCATTAAAATTATCAGATTAAGCTTAACCAAGCAGTTAATCTAATCTTATGCTGAACGGAACAACTTATAGCGTCAGCTCATACACATTGCGGTATTACAAAACAGCACTGGTAATCAGTAATTGACGCAAATCTTGAAGACTGATATATATTATCACAAGAAAAATGATACTGGTTCATGATATTCCTGATATAAATTAAGAAAAAAAGAGGTCCAATCTGCATTAAAATTATCAGATTAAGCTTAACCAAGCAGTTAATCTAATATTATGCTGAACGGAACAACTTATAGCGTCAGCTCATACACATTGCGGTATTACAAAACAGCACGGGTAATCAGTAATTGACGCAAATCTTGAAGACTGATATATATTCTCACAAGAAAATGACACTGGTTCATGATATTCCTGATATATATTAAGAAGAAAAGAGGTAGAGATTTCTCCAATCTGCATTAAAATTATAAGATTAAGCTTAACCAAGCAGTTAATCTAATCTTATGCTGAACGGAACAACTTATAGTGTCAGCTCATACACATTGCCGTATTACAAAACAGCAGTGGTAATCAGTAATTGACGCAAATCTTGAAGACTGGTATATTTCTCACAAGAAAAATGACACTGGTTCATGATATTCCTGATATATATTAAGAAAAAACGAGGTAGAGATTTCTCCAATCTGCATTAAAATTATCAGATTAAGCTTAACCAAGCAGTTAATCTAATCTTATGCTGAACGGAACAACTTATAGCGTCAGCTCATACACATTGCAGTATTACAAAACAGCACTGGTAATCAGTAATTGACGCAAATCTTGAAGACTGGTATATATTCTCACAAGAAAAATGACACTGGTTTATGATATTCCTGATATATATTAAGAAAAAAGAGGCAGAGATTTCTCCAATCTGCATTAAAATTATCAGATTAAGCTTAACCAAGCAGTTAATCTAATCTTATGCTGAACAGAACAACTTATAGCGTCAGCTCATACACATTGCCGGTATTACAAAACAGCAGTGGTAATCAGTAATTGACGCAAATCTTGAAGACTGGTATATATTCTCACAAGAAAAATGACACTGGTTCATGATATTCCTGATATATATTAAGAAAAAAAAAAGTAGAGATTTCTCCAATCTGCATTAAAATTATCAGATTAAGCTTAACCAAGCAGTTAATCTAATCTTATGCAGAACAGAACAACTTATAGCATTAGCTCATACACATCGCTCGTATTACAAAACAGCGTCGGTAATCAGTAATTGATGCCAATATTCAGCCAATGTTTCTCTAAATTTCACGTTAATCACATAAAATTCAGCAAATAACAAGTTTCTTGGACACATAGGAGCAGATTCACAAAAGGTAGAGTAAGAACAATCTCCAACTAAATAGATTAAAAAAGGGCTCATGTTCAATTGCAGCAACTTACCCTATCAGCATCCATATCCTTGGTGAACTTGGATGGTTTAACAGCTCTCTTTCCTGCAAATCACATTCGCCAAAAAAGATTACATCAACACTGATCTAATTCAAAGGACAATCTGAGAATCGTCATTACTTAGAGACCATATCGAAACAATACCTTTGCGAACGTGGGCAGTTTTCCCATGACGATTTGGTGGTATTGCCTTCTTCTTCTGTTGGCCTTTGAATAAGCTTCCTTTCTGGGTCATCTCCCAGTTCACTTCAGCAACTAAACTTGCCTGAAGTTTGATACTAGCTCGCGATACTGTTCTATTACGGCTTGTTAGCTTCCTTCGTGTAGTACTTATAATGTTGTCTGTTCCAATCTTAGGGTTTTCGAAAGCCAGCATTTAGTGTCAGCTGAGATTTAATTTGGACTCCATTTTTTTTCCTAAATCATAAGCCCAAATCTCGGCCCGACCCAAACAATAATTAAATTTTAATTTCTATATTCACGCAAACTAAATAATTGTCAAGTTTAAACACTTTTATTTATATTATATTATTTTAAATCATTTATTTATTTTTTTATTTATCTGTTTTCATTGTGTTTAAAAATACTTTTTTGTGAATATATTATAATTATTTTCTCTATTAATTAAAAAAAAAAGTTGTATATATTTACTTTTTTTTAGTACGAGAGAAACTCTTTCTAAGGAGTTTAGTAGGCAATGCCTCTTGTACAATAAGGGGCTCAATGAACAACACCTCCAACGGAAGGGCCCAATAAGTAACACTCCTCATGAATAAAACCCCTAATTGCCTCAAGCTCTTATATACGAAAACTGTAGCAAGGTGACCTGAAATCGAACCTAGGATCTAACGTATGTCAAGTCCCGCTCTTAGCCATCCGGCCGCAGCTCTCGAGGGCGTTTAGACTTCTTCGAACCTAAGTGAATTTTTTATTAGAACATTATTGTTATTGTTTATGTTAACATTCATAACATCCAAACTCTCGTATTGAATTTAAGATTATCATTATTTAAGTAAATTAAATTTGTTATTTTATTTTATGTTAATAATTTATTGATTTTCTGATTTTTAAACAAAGTCAATAATCCTCTTAAACAAGTTACTCTTATTTCTATAGCATAAGGTTGACATATAAATAATAAAAATAAAGAAAAATCGTTTTGCCTTTACAAATTTAATTTTAGCATTTAAAAAAACATTTCAAATCATGAATAAATATATCGCTTAGTGTCTGGAAGTTGTGAGCCATTGAGGAAGTGCTTGATCAACGAAAGTGCTCTTAGAGGTTGATAGCTCGGTACTTGGTGTCCTGCGCCTCTCACTGTAGCAAATGTTATATCGCCTTTGTACACCTCCGTAAACCCACCAACCTATTCAAGAACAACACATGTTATATTGGTTTAGATCTAGATCAGAACTGAAATCAATAAGTCAGATTGCTTTGACTTTTAACCATGCGCTTTTATGCGCAAGAACTGCTTTGGACATAACACAAAAGATGGCTAAAAATGACAAGTCTCTTACCTCTCCGCCGATGTACCATGGGTGCCATTTAGTTTTGACCGGAAGCTTCATCACCTTAAGAGAATACTCAGTCGATGTAACAGGTACCCTTCCATCGGTATCTCCACTTCATGCCATAAAATGCAAATATTAAGACTCAAAATCCACTAAATGTAGAGTTAGTTTAACTAAATTCTAATTTTTCACTGAAATGCACATGGAGATGGAAGTAGAATTTTATTTATTTTTAACAAGGAAATTAAATAATTATTATTTCTAAATATATTAAGTAAAATTTTCGAGTAATAATAATAATTTGTATGCTACATATTTTTTAGAGATATCAAAACCCGCGTCGACGGGATAAGAGCAGGCTACGGGCTGAAGTCAGGCTGACGATGAGTCATTACTTCCAAATTCAATAATCAAATTTTAATAAATAAAAATTTTATTTTAACCAATCTCATTTATATTGGTGATGATTACTATAAATCTTACCTGAATATCCATACACGAAGTCCGTTGGCCAAGATCTCTTGTAGTAGAGGAATGATCGTCTCAGGGCTATCTAACCAGTTCACAATAACATCGCTACAAGGTTGCCAATTATGTGTGAGCTTAGTAACGTTGGCGTTCATGGCTTCCTGAACATCTGGTCGATTCAGGTAAGCAATCACGTAGTAGTCACTGCATGGATCGAAACTTGTCAACTGCAACACAAAAAGAGGAAGAATACATTAAGTTTAACTCAAAACAGTTCCAGATTTCAAGACCTTCGAAGTTGAAATCAACAACTTACAGAACCCTTCTTGGGCTGGGAAGTGGTAGAAGGATGAGTACACAATGGAGCGTAGATGTTGTAAATATTGACATAGAAAGTGTCTCTGTAGGTTTGGTTAAGAGCAGCTGCACATTCAACAGGCTGAACAGTGGCACTAGACGAGAAGTTGCACTGTGTTATGATGTTGTGTAGAGTTTCTTCAGAAATTAGAGCGTGGGTTCGGGAGTAGTCGTACATGCCTATAGTATCTGTTTCATCGTTGATCACCGCGTTTCCAATCTGCAGAATTGTGTTTGAAGGAGATAAAAATATATTATAATTTCTGTAGATAGAACTTAATAGAGTGAATCAAATCAAAGGATCAAAATAAGTTTAATCTGTTTTGAATTCAGACCCAGTCGGGGAGTTTAGAAACTGGAGTAGAGAAGTTGACGTACTAGTATTCCTTTGAGGTTGATAATGGTTTTGTTGGCCTTCTTGTTATGGTAAAGAATGGTATGAGCAAGTTGGGGTACATAATGGCCTGCATAGCTCTCCCCAGCAACATAGAACTCTCTGCCTTTGTACTCAGGAAACCGCTCCAACCAATTCTTCAGGAACACATAGTTGTCTTCAGCTGTTCTCCTGTCTCCATTAGTATTATAATCCGACGTCGTGTTCGAGTAGGAAAACCCTACCCCAGCGGGTGACTCCAAAAACAACACATTTGCAGCTAAAATAACGAACAACGCATCACATCAAGTTAAAAAAATATGTTAGAATAAAAATTTCAAGGTTAAATAAAGCAAATATAATGTTTTCGAAATCAGACTGGAAGTTAATTAAATTGGTAAAGTAAGAAGTTTAAAAGATAAACCAGTATTAAATTATTTAAAATCGATTAAAGTAAAAAATTTAAGGTTTAAAAGGTTAACCCAGCATTAAATTGTATAAAATCAGTTAAAGATTAAATAAAATTAAAAATGTTTAAAAATAACTTCAAAAGATTATTCTTACTTATAAAAAACTTAAAGTTTAAATAAAAATTTATTAAATAAAAATTAACCGATTTATTTTAATTTATAAAAATTTACAAAAAATTAACCAACTAGTTAATAAATTGATTGATTTTTAATATTAAAATTTATTAAACTAAATCAAACCGGAAAATAAAAAATGAACAAAAAAATTAGTCAGTCCAAAGTTTTCATTATTAAGATTTTGTTTTAAATTTTATTAAATTTTTATAGTGCTGAAATTATTAAATTATATTATAAATAAATTAAAAAATAAAAATAATTTTATCTATGATTAAGAAATAAAATATTAAATTATGACGAAATTAACCCTAAATCTTAATTAATCATAAATTTTATGAAGCAGTGAAATTAAAAGAAGGATGCCGTGCGAACCATAATTCCAGGAAAATCGATTTTTGTAGAGCGTTTTGCCATCGCTGTGTACTCGAAATGGTCCAAGTTCTTGCATAGCTCCATAAGCCAAGGATGAACAACCAGGGCCTGTTCAAAGCACATTAAAAAACTTCCTGAGTAAATATATTATTATTATTATTATTATTATTATTATTATTATTATTATTATTATTATTATTATTATTATTATTTTCGAAAAATAATTAAATAACAATTCTAGTTAATTATAAATGACTAATTAATACTGTCAAGAATTTCACATCAAATAAGTGTGAGTGTATTCAGCCATTTATAATAGTGTGCAAAATTTCTCTCTTAAGCTAGTTTTTTTAAGTGAGTTAGGACTTTCAATATGGTATCAGAGACTCTGTGATTAAGCGGTCGTGAATTCAAATCCTACAGCTTATCTATTGTTCAGCACAAGATAAAGTAAGCATGTGAAAATTTTAAGTCCAAAGAATTTTCACTTAAGATGACATATTAGTGAATATATAAACTCAATTAAGTTAGCTTCAGACAATAACTTAAATTTTTGTGATGAAACAGTCGCTTAATGTGATATCAGAGCCTATTTCTTTCGATAGTTTGTGCAGTGCCTAATTCTATCTCTTTACCTAATATGCCCAACAAATATTCATCTCTACTTTAACCCGAGGGATATGTGTCAATAACCTCACGTTCATTTATAATAAAATATAAACTTTCTCTCCCAAGCTAGCCTTTGGAGGGGAGTCAGGGATTTTAACAAATACTTACAGGACAAACCCACTAGGTCTAGTCTAGCATTCTAATCTTCTTCGAATTGGAGCTCCATGGTTCAAGACTCGACAGGGCACATCAGCCTATGTTCTTTAGGACACCTAAATGTTTCTTAATACTTGCAAATTTGATACATAAGTAATTGATCAGATTTGGATGTTTCAAACAGAACCTGACACAAAAGCTCTCATCAAATTATTAAAAAAAATAAAAAGTTATTGGGCTAATAAATAAACATAATAGTTGTAATACGTTTCTTGATAACTAAATATGATGTTTATAATATTTGGTTTGATTATTTTATTAGTTTATTTTATTCTCGTCTCAAAAGTCAAAGCCACGATTTTACGACAAGAACGCCTAGAAATCCTGAACCGCAGGTAAAATTGGGACCGGTCCCAATTTTAAATCGAAACCCCGCTACATGGCATGTGCTGTTTATTGTTTCCATGTACGTTGAGAAATAACAAACGACAAACGTTAACATGCAAACCAGCTATTAACATTTTCGGATAAATTATGATATTATCAGTGTTTTTGAAATCAAACTAGAAATTAAAACCGAACCAAACCATAGGCTAAACAGGTAAAATAGGAATTTTAAAGTTTAAAAGACTAAATCATCGTAAATTTAGTTAAAATTAAATAAAATTGAAAATTTTAAAATAAGATTAAAAAAATTCTTAATTAAAGTTTAATTGAAAATAAAAACTATTAAATGAAAATTAATTTGTTTATTTTAGTCTATAAAATTGATTAGTTTACAATAATCGATCGATTGATTATTTTTTAACAACAAAAATTATTAAAACAAATTGAATTAAAAAATTAAAAATTAAACTAAAAATTAGCTGATTTAAAATTTTTACAATTAAACCGTTTGAATAAGTTCGGCTTTTGAATCATTGAGATAAATAATAGGATATCTCAATAATTAAGCATGGCTCTTAGTTAATTACATAAATTATTATTATTATTATTATTATTATTATTATTATTATTACATAAGGTGTAAAATAGCAATAAATGAAAAAAAGAGAACCATGTGACAACTTATACATGTGGAAATTACAGGAGGAAGTATTTAGTAGAAATGGGAGGCAGAGAGTGATGTACCAAGCTAATTTGATTCCTTGGATTTAAATTCAAAAACTAAAATTGATTTATTAGAAGGTGAGTTTTAGAGCAACTGACAAGATTTTGATCTTCACTAAACGGGGGAGTTTTCTGAACCGAGACAACCCTTTGTTTAAATTTAATTGAACTGAGTTCAATATAAACAAAATTTTGATAAATCTAATTTTGATATTATAGTTTGCTATATTTCCATCTTACTTAAAATGAAAATTTTTGGCTCATGCCTTAAATTTAGTTATTTTCAATAAGTAGGCTTATGGGTTAGGGTCTGGTTAAAATTGATTTGAGACTCAATTATTTTAAGTAAAATAAAATTGTTTTATTTAGAAGAGTTAAGTCTTGAGTAAGCGTAAGCCTAAGCAACTCAAGCCTAAATTCAATTAAATTAATTATACATTGTTCTATATTTTTAATTTTAAAAATTATTTTTAAAAAATTAGTGGTAGTGACCCATTTGATTCATATTCTTAAGTACAAACAAGTGAAAATTCAAAATATAACAAATGCAAAAAAAAAAAAGTAACTGAGGACGAACGATTTAGAGCCAACCAAGAAATTCAGAAATTAGATATTCTGTATTAGTTATAATGTTCCTATTATATTTCATTAAATTTTATTTACATATTTATGTATACCTCACATAAATGTATGCATTAAATTTAATAGAACAAAGTAAGTAAAAAAGATAGTTTGATGGATTTCAGGACTAGAGTCTGAAGAGCAATGCCCTTAAGAAACATAAAGAGCAACAATTCTCATTGTGGATGAAACATCATCGGAAAAATATCAGAAGGGAACATACCTCCATTGAGCCAAAGAAGAAGAGGCAAAGACTCCTTGGACTGTTGAGCCTCGGCAAAATAATAGTACATTGCTCGGCCGGCAGATTTGTCCACTGTGACATAACCACCGTACTGCGAGAACCCTACTGCCGGTTGTCCAGGCAACTTCACAATTCTATCTCTCTCTTTCAGTCCTTCTTGTGGATGCAACTTGGACTCATCAAAGTGTTCAGGTGTCTGAAAATGGCTAGTGTCAACCCCTGAAATTGTCTTCAGCGTTGAGTGGTAAAGATGGTTCAACGCTTCACCTTTCTTCTTTCCTTCGGTTTGAACCGCAAAACAAGAGATCAGAATGAGTGAGGAAACAATAACAAAGCTTCTTTGTATTGCTCTCATGGTGTTCCTGGTTTTCACTCACTTAGAGATTCATGGTGGGTAGGGTAGGGCTTTATACATGAAATACATTTCATTGTAAGGTCTATAATACCCTTAAATCACGACGGCCATGAACTGGACTTGAAGAAATGGAAGACAAGTTTGTTTATGTATTGTGATCTGGATCCAGAAATCTTGCTTATTAATTTGATGTCATGAAGATGAATCTTTCATCATTTCTATGAGTCAAAGTTCACGGCCAAGAATTATTATTATTTTAAAATTCTGAACGATATGATATGATGCCGTAATATGTATTATATAAGAGAAATGGATTTATTATGGAATAAAAATTAGAAAATTCGAATTATTCTTTGTCTCGGTCATGTTATGCCATGTGAGAGTTAAAGAGTCTTAGAGAGTATAGAATGATTGGTCAATTAATGGAACCTTCGTATGTTTCTAGCAATAATAGAAAATACTAAATCGATTCAGTTAGTTTAATCATAAAAATTTTGAGCTATCTAATTTTTTTGAGTCAGTTTGATTTACTTTAATAACTTATGTTGTTAAAAATCGATCAATTTATTAATTAACAAGTCAATTTTCGTAAACTAATAAATTTTTATAAAGTAAAATTAATTAATTAATTTTTATTTAATAATATCTTTTTCAATAAAAATCAAATTATTCGATAGATATAAACCATCTATTTCAATCATATTTTAATATTTTAATTGTATTTAATCTTTAATCGATTTTATGGTGATTTAACACTGATTGAATCGTTTAAATATAAATATATTGAGTAAATCATAATTTGTACAATTTCTTTCTTCAATTTAAAAATTAAAAGCCTACAAAAAGATTACAAACTTTAGGAAACATAAATTTATTGTTTCAAAATTACAAATTGTAATTTATACTATAATTACAAACTATTAGAGAAGGACAATAGTAACAACACCTAATGAGAATTTCACTGAAATACAAGCTCCGGAAAAGTTCAATACTGCACGACCTTACCTTTACATAATTGAGAGTTTGTTCCTGCTAGACCCATATACATTGCAAATTATAGTTACAAACCATTAGACCATAATTTTAATTACACGTTTGAACAGCAGTTAGGGTCGTTCCTAATATTTTACATGCTTTGGACAAAGTAAAAAGGGGACCTCTATTTTATCTCAATTTGTTCTTTATGACTATTAAGAGTAAAAGCTCGTCAAAAATAAATTAAAATGGGACAAAATATAGGCAGGTCAAGAAGAAACCCGAGGCAGGTGCCTTTCTTGCCCTTACCTGAATTCGAGTCTATTAGCATTCCTCCTAATTCTACTTGCAGTCTAAAATTTTAATGTATGAATAAATTATTAAATGTGTCACTTTTTTCTTACATGTATATCTCCAATCATGCGTGAAGAATCTTGTTTATTTGTTTTTTTTGGATTATAGTTTGTTTTGAGCTCCCAGCGGAGAATCATAGACCCAGAAGTGACCGTAGATCCTACACAACAGTACATGGAATAGACGTTTAAAAATGATAAGCCAATGACCATATTAAAAGGAAGATGACGAGTAAGAGCTGTATAATGCAATCAAAATTCTGGTAGTTAGGTGGTCCTCTGGATCTGGACTCAGTCAGTTAAAAAAGAGTTTATATAGTATTATGTACACTACATTGCCAAGGCGATCATGTACTATTGCTTGGCTTCGTAGCCAAAATCTGCATTTTAGCTTTTATAATTAATCTTGTCACGGGTTTATCTTCTCTTGCACTCAAAGAGTAGAATCACTCACTTCATGTACTCCAACAAAGTGATTGAGAAGTAAATCACGGTTTAATTTACTTAATTTTTTAGAGAGGTGATCTCGTGTTCGGTACATACAAGGAGTCATACTATATTAGATAAAACTTTCACTCTGCTATTGTTAGACCTTGCACTCAACAACTTTCCTGAGGACCAATTGAGTTACTCGTGCGAATAGAGTTTATCTTTCCTATTTTCAAGTCATATTAAGATCAAAACTTATTATTAAAAAAACAAATCAATTCCATCAGTTTAAACATAAAAATCTTTAATTGACTAATTTTTTAGTTTTAATTTCCTAATTCGATTTTCTCTAATAATCTTTATTATTAAAAATTGATTAGTTTATTAATTAATTAGTTTATTTTCGTAAACTAATCGATTTTTATATTTAACAATATTATTATTCAATTAAACTTTAAATCAAAGATAGTGTCCTTCAATTTTAATTAAAAGTTTTTAATTTTATTTAAGTTTTAAATCGTTAGATTTGTTAGAGTATCTCATATTGACTAAACATGAAAATATTAAAGGGTTTATAAGTGATAAGGCCCAACTATCAAAATCTAGTCATTTTGACAATAGTTGACGCAAGCCCGGTTCAGTTACTTCTGTATTTATTTCAAGTGACAATTGGATTTTCAGTTTCAGTTGCACTTAAACGAAGTGTTAGAATATCTTATATTGACTAAACATGAAAATATTAAAAAGTTTATAAGCGGTGATGGTCAACTATTAAAATGACTAACAATAGTTGACCCAAACTCAATTATAATAATATCACGAACAAATATTAAACATTTTAATTTCAAACTTCATATCTTATTGGTTTAATTTTTTATCCGATTTTTAAAAACAATGCCATAATACAAATGTTATGTGATAAACAAGAATTGCAAGTCTTGGCAGATAAATCTCATCGTTCTCAAAGTCTAGGGTAAGTTTTTTGTTTTTATTACTTATTTTAGATGTTGTTTCCCTTAGTCCATCATGTGTATACAAGAGAAAGCAACAAATGTTACGATGTTTTCTAAACGTATTTATTATAGAATAACAAATTAAACAATGCATGACTTTTTAAGATTTATTTTAATTAGTGTTAAAATTTTAAAATTTATAACTAATTTTAATTTTTTTTATAAATTAAGTAAAAAAGTATGTTTGCTTATATGACATGTTTATCAAATGTGGATGTCTACTTATTAGCTACATTAATAAAAATAACACTTTAACTTAATTTATATGAAATTTAAAAAGTTCAGTCAAATTTAAAATTTTTAAAATTTTGATACCAAATTAAAAAAGTTTAAAAATTATACACTTTTGAATATAATATCTCATTTATAATCTATTTTAGAGAAAAATGATAAAATGACAATTATATTTTAAATGTTAATGATTTGTCCTATGATTATATAAAGAAAGTTGAAATTTCAAGAACTCAGATAAATATATTTCGATTAATCCGGACTTTCATATTTTCCAATCGGTTTCTGGAATCTAAATGTTGGATTAAAAAGTTGAAAAAACGACAACATCTAGTGTAGATCTCGCTAATATGTAGAGTCTAATAATATACATCTTTATTTTTAATTAATAAATAAGTTGTTTCTAAAAAATTGTCAGTTTTGTAAATCAAACTCATTCGAATGAGTTTACCTGTAAATATCACGAACATATAGGTTATAGGATTCATTTTAATATTTTATAATTAAAAATAGATATATCGATATTTATAAAATAAATTATTTAAAATATATAATTTATAAATTATTTTACATATTTAATAATTTATTAGTGCCCGTTCGTATCTTCCCTTAAAAGAAATGATACCTGAAGGCAGGAATGGGGAGAAATAATTGTTTCACTTATTTATTCCATTATTTGAAAACTTTTAAATACTAAGGCTGTATTTAATTGGACATAAAATTTTTAATAAAATAAATTGAAATAAAATAGTTTATAATGAAATGAAACGTAAATAAATATAATATTAAAAAATTATTATTTTAAAGAGATAAAAAAATTCACTATATAATATAGTCAAATATCAAAAGTCTATAATGTAATATAATATAAAGTTATTCATCATTTTATATTTATTCTAAACTTTAAAATAGAAAATTTTTCATTTTTACTATTTAGAATAGAAAGACATATAATATAAAACTTTCCTATGTTATTATATTTTATTATAAACGCTGCTCTCAAATAATATTACATTTTATTATATTATATTAATAAACCACTCAACCAAAGATACACTAAACGACTAAATTATGCGACGAAGCTCCCCAAAGCCAAGCTATTAACGAAGTTTCAAGATAAGCTGTTACTCGCTGTACGTTCGTTATTCCAAAGTATGTTGCCTTTGTCTGTGTATGGTCTGCAGAATCTGGACGGATGTAATTTCATAGTGCTTGGGCTGAGCCCATGCTGCTACCCCGTATGCTGATCGATTTCATATTATTTTAAAAAATGAATATGTTTGAATTATAGCTATTTTGGTTATTATTATTATTATTATTATTATTATTATTATTATTATTATTCAAGATAAAATTTAAATTTACTAAAAAGTATTTGTAACTTTTTTTAGATTTTAGATAAAGTTAAATAGAGCCCGGATTTTAAAGTTTAAGATTTAAAATTCAAGTTTTTTTAAAATTTAGATTTAAATTTTATCTAAAATTAATTAATTTAAAATTTACATATTAATTTCAGTTTAGGTTCAGATCGAAGTATTAATTAGTTACCGATATAATAGAATCTACAAAAATATATCATCTTTTGTCCGAAAATGAAATAACATAGCAAGTAGAAAATAAAAACTATTCGTAGTCAGTTGAGAAAATGGATTCACTTTTGTTAGGCCAAATTGATTAATTACTGCCCTAATTAGTATAAGGTTTTTATCAGTCCTATATTTCTTAATAGTTTCAATTCTTACTCTATTGTTGAAAGCAAAACGTCTGTAATTAATCTGACTAAAAAGTATACCGAGATAATTAGAGGATCATCAACAAGAAAATTTTTCCTTTTCTTCTCCTTTTTGGTGACTCGAATTCAAGACTTCTTATAAATGAAAACCTTAAGTAAAGAATTGAAATCAATTAGATTACTCCTACTTATCTAAATTATTATTATTTAAATTAAAATATTAAATAACATCGTTTTGTTAATCCTAAGAGAAATTCGAAATTTTGAATTTTTCAAAAAATAGCCTGAGGCCTAACTTGAAACCTGATCTACCCACGTTTAGCCCGTTCACCTTAGGTTCGAGTCTACTGTAACCTCTATCAATAACAAACTTGTATTAACAAAAAAATGCAAAAAAAATTCTATTTTGACATTTATTAAACAAAAATATTGTAAATACGCTTAAAGAAACTTATGAACACAATATGAAACTTTTAATTAATTTTTATGAAAATTGTATATTCTTATGTTATTAGCAATTTTTTGCATTTTTCTTATTATTTTTAATTAGAATTAAGTTTGATTTTTTAATATTAATTTTATAAAAACTTATAATTAATAATTTTTATTTTAAAAATCACAAACATGAATCTCACCGTTGCAAGTTGCAATACTTCATTTCAGGAAATCTTAGAAGCGTGGAAGCAAACACCTCGAGTCGAGTCTAGTCTAACAAACTAAATTATATTTAATTATATAATTTTTAAATTCGTGTTCAAATTATATTTAATCCTATTTGTGACTAAATTTTTTAATATCATAAAATTCTAATATTTACTCGTGAAATCTTGCTTTTGAAATTCGAAGTCATTTTGAATATTCAATATTTGACCCTTGGTTAGATGACTCATGGGTCGGTCTGTGATTCATCCCGCCTATAAGTTGACTCATTCTTGCTTTTTCTTTTTAAATAACAAAACGACGTTATTTTTGTTATTTTGATTGGGCCTCAGCCGAACTATTTTAACTTGTGAATTGTCATAATTTTTAGTTTTATTTAATATTTAATCATATTTATGATAATTTAATATTGATTTAACCTTTTTAAATTTTAATTTTTTTAGTTTATTGATTAATTTTTGATATAATTTTTAAAAATTATATTCATTAATGTGTCCAATTGGTTCCGCGCGGTTTTGTTGACGAGTTTACTTAAGTAATTGAATCCAGAAAAGCTAAAGTAAGGGACAACGTAGTCTACACACTATTTTAAATTTGTTTTGGAAAGTCAAAACCGTAGTTTCTTCGCAAAGAGGCGTTTTGGTTGACGGTTACCTGATGACCAGTCCAGAAGACTTCCAAAAGCAACATGTATATATTTACACGTCTAGGAAACAACAATCAGTGGGCAGCAGTGAGGATTGTCTTTCTATGGACTAATTGCTGGTTGCCGCTGTATCAAAAATAATTTAAAACAATAGTACTTGACGTAGCCAGTAAACTTTTTTTTTTTTTTGATTCCGAAGAATTTTTAATGACCATAGATCTGCACTAAATAAATTTTTAGATTTATATAATAATCTGTAAATTATATTAACATGAAATTTTATATTAAATAAGTCTTATATGACAGACTCGATTAAAAGAACATAAATAAGAAGATTTAAACACATAACTTTTTAGCTTTATGCCACTCACCCCATCAATTCAACAGCTCCTAAAAAGCTCGGTTGAGTAAATTGCTTACATGGAAAATAACTTTTTTATTAATTAAAAATAATACTGAATTACACTTTCTTCAAATTCATACTAAGTCAATTGCATAGCCTTCTACCAAAATTGCCAATATTGTAGCATAATTGTTATAGTTGGTAATTAGCAAGGGTACAAATGTCATTTGACTAATTTTTAAAATCATAAAAATTAAAATTAGTTATATAATTCTTCAAAAGTCGAAATAACGTATCCCGTACACAAGACTCCTTATTTAACGAGAGTCGAGATAATTCTTCAATTTTTAAAACTAATAACTTTTTAGTATAATTGTAAAATATTTTTTAATTTTTTTAGTTTATTGATTAATTTTTGATATAATTTTTAAAAATTATATTCATTAATGTGTCCAATTGGTTCCGCGCGGTTTTGTTGACGAGTTTACTTAAGTAATTGAATCCAGAAAAGCTAAAGTAAGGGACAACGTAGTCTACACACTATTTTAAATTTGTTTTGGAAAGTCAAAACCGTAGTTTCTTCGCAAAGAGGCGTTTTGGTTGACGGTTACCTGATGACCAGTCCAGAAGACTTCCAAAAGCAACATGTATATATTTACACGTCTAGGAAACAACAATCAGTGGGCAGCAGTGAGGATTGTCTTTCTATGGACTAATTGCTGGTTGCCGCTGTATCAAAAATAATTTAAAACAATAGTACTTGACGTAGCCAGTAAACTTTTTTTTTTTTTTGATTCCGAAGAATTTTTAATGACCATAGATCTGCACTAAATAAATTTTTAGATTTATATAATAATCTGTAAATTATATTAACATGAAATTTTATATTAAATAAGTCTTATATGACAGACTCGATTAAAAGAACATAAATAAGAAGATTTAAACACATAACTTTTTAGCTTTATGCCACTCACCCCATCAATTCAACAGCTCCTAAAAAGCTCGGTTGAGTAAATTGCTTACATGGAAAATAACTTTTTTATTAATTAAAAATAATACTGAATTACACTTTCTTCAAATTCATACTAAGTCAATTGCATAGCCTTCTACCAAAATTGCCAATATTGTAGCATAATTGTTATAGTTGGTAATTAGCAAGGGTACAAATGTCATTTGACTAATTTTTAAAATCATAAAAATTAAAATTAGTTATATAATTCTTCAAAAGTCGAAATAACGTATCCCGTACACAAGACTCCTTATTTAACGAGAGTCGAGATAATTCTTCAATTTTTAAAACTAATAACTTTTTAGTATAATTGTAAAATATTTTTATTTTTATATTCTAATTTACTAAAAAGTCGACACTAAATAGTGAAACAATTGTTGAATCTAGAGAACTCACTTATATGGAAGATATCTTGAGTAAAGAACAATATTTTTATCTCTGAGGTTTTGGGATAAAGTATAGTGTCAAAGCTTATAAATATGTTTCCTCACTAGTTCTATCTCTTTCTAACGTGAAATTTTTACTCATACTGGACATTCTAATAATCTCATCCTAAGTGTGAACTTTCACATTAAGTTTGAATTCTCTCTTAAGCGAAAGCCTTTTCTTAACATCTCAAGTGTATAGCGTCACTAAGAGCCCTTTTATTACACTGGTCTTGACCCATTAGGAGTCTCTTTACTTTTTTTCGTAGGGAGGTAAGCACAGAATCTGACTACCGTTTCCATACTCATCCTTTGCTGAAATCATCTCCTTTGATACCACTTGTTGGATCTGAAGAACCCACTTATATAAGAGATCTTCAATATAAGCTTAGTGAGAGAACATATTCATAGACTTTAACACCACACTTCAACCCAAAACTTTAAATTATTAGGTTTATGGGTCATTTCTAGTTATATATCATTCACTAGTCTCGTCTTTTTTCAATTTGGAATTTCTACAAATATTTGACATTTCAATAATAATATTTATTATTTTTGTATTTTTTTTAATTGAATACTAAACAAGATTAGTATCAGCCCAGTACAAATTAGCTTGTAAACAAACTGCAAAAGGGCCAAAAATCACATGAAACTTGGAATTATTCATAGTGTGGTAGTCTCATTATCTTGAATCAATTATTAATATTTTCGGATAAATCTGACGTGTGTTTAGCTTCCTCCTTGCGTCACTGGACCCTCTTTCCTTATCGTTTCGTGTCAAATCATATTCTTATCGGAACACCAAATTGGACCAATTGTACAAAACGTGTCGACATATAACTTATTTTATTACAACTTTTGGGACACAAGCGTGTTGGATTGAAGCCGAAGGAACTAATACTGACAACATACTCGGCGCTTGACTGCAACTCCTGTCCCCTGTTTTGTGGTTGTCCAAATCCAATCGAAACTTTTCTTTCTTTTATATAAATCCATTTCTCTTTTGATCATCAAACTTTTACCAACAAAACCAACTTTCTATATAATCTCAAGAACTCAATAACTTGTCAACCCTCAAAACAATTCTCAGATGGTACTCTTGGTAGAGAAGCTTCAGAAATTGTACAACAAGCTGGAAGATCATCATCACGACACCCAACACCAACCAGACACTTTCTCGGCGAATCTAGAGGCTTTTCGATCCGATGTTTCAGGCTTTATCAATCAGTTGTCCTTGAACTTGAGACCGGGATCGGAAATCCTGTCGTTGAGAAGTGTTGAACAATGTTTTCAGCTCATACCCTCCATTAACAGAGCTTTTGCGAAGCTAGCTGTGGAGATAGATTATCCTATGAGCAAATGGTCCGGTAAGTCCGTTGACGCGTATCTCAACTACAGTCTAAGCTTGTTGGAATTCTCCAACTTGATCATTTCTGCACTATCTTATCTGGGTCAAGCTCGTCTTTCGCTATCTTATGCTTTGAGCGTCGTGGAGAGTTCACCTGCTTCGGCAATTGAGCGTCTAAAAGCAATCAAGTTAAACAAAGTCTTGAAATTTCCACAAACCAAGGAGGTTGAGAAAGAAAAATCTTGCTGTCGCAAGGAAACAGTTATACATCAGGCTCTGACGGAAATCCACAGCATAGGATTCTGGGCATGTTGTATTGTTTTGGCAGGATTGAGTGGGGACTCTGAGACATACTTGGAGATGAGAAAATCTTCTGCCAAGTTACCTAACTCTTCATTGATCAACCTGGACTCGAATGTTTCTGGACTTATGATGGCCAAAGGGTCTGTGATAAAAGAAATCACAGAGCTGAATGATTCAATGGCTTGTCTTGCTTCTGATTTGATCCATGGCAAGAACAACAGCAGTGAAGCAGAGAAAATGCAGAACAGATTAGAGTCGTTCGAGAGGAAATTAGATGGATTCCGAAGGGAAGTTGATTGTGTGTTCTCTGAAGTATTGGATGGAAGAAATAAATTGCTTGATGGCATCCGAATTTGGAAGCAACACAATACAACTGCTCAATTTCCTCGTAAATATGTTGTATAAGAATGATTTACTTGTTTTTCTTATTGTAATTTACATGATTATCGATTTCTTTTTCAATTATCAAAAACAGCATTCGATAATATAGTGCCGTACCAATATCGAAACCGATACACTGATACAAGCCCTTTTACGATATTCCCAACTCTGGTACATACGTTACTAATAGTGCTGTAACACATTTACAGGGAGAGAACAAGATATGTTTTGGTTTCTTAGTATAGTACAGGTTAAATACAACAAAGAGCATAAGTAAAGACCAAGCTACTCATTACTGGTAAACCTGAAACTTAGGTGATTCTTCTACAAAAAGGCAACATATCTAACAATTGTTTTTGTTTGTGCTTGGTCAAACTGATGTTGCGAGAAACTACTCAAGAGTCAACCTGACCCTTTCATACTTGAGTTATGAGGTTTTTGTTCCATGAAGAAATGGTTCAAAGAAGCTCCTGTTGGGTCTGAGTCATTGGACTGGCTTTCTCCTTCAGGTGCCTTCCTCTTCAGATAAACATCCGTTGGCAGTCTGTGTAAAGCAGAGTATACACATCAAATGAGACTAAACAAACTTTAGCATCAGAGCTCGTATCAGTTCTAGTATTGACATGATAGTCTTAAAATATATTTTTAAACTTAATCTTTTGATTTTTCTTAATTTGCAATTTAAACCCGATCTTTTAGTATTTCGACCTTTACCACTAAACCGGACGGTATAACCCGAAATTCCTGCAAATTAACCAGTTATAGCAATCCGGTTCAATGTGAGACAATTCAGTATGGACTGGTATGACACAAAATTCACATCACTCACTTTAGTCTCCTGAAAACAAGCATTTTCTCTGTTATAATTTGAAGCAAATGACACCAAAAAATGAGGAAGAATTCTCCAACTTACTTAAAAGTGGAAATAAAGGCATACCCTAAATGCAAAGTAGTATCAGAATCTCCTTTCTCCATTGAGCAATTGCAGGCTATATCAGGACTGGTTGAGATATTGTTTAGTACAGAACTCTTCCTGTCCATGGAGTGGCATTCGTGATAAGAGTGAGCTGTGTGACCATTTGATTGGAAGAAACCTCGAAGCTCCTCGACCTTAATGTCATACAAGCCAAGAGATAGATTACACGATACTGATTACTTACAAAAACATATAAGAAATTGGTGTATGAATCACATAATATATAGCTTGCCTGTCTGTGCAAAGTTTCATTCTCCAGCATAGCCCGTTGTTCCTGAGAAATAAAGAAAAAAAGAAAAAGAAAGAGAATCAAACGCAGCAAATGTTTAATTTGTCTAATAATGTGTTCCGACTCAGATGAAGGAAATTAACGAGTCTTCTTTATCTTTCGAGTTGTTCTGCTAGATCGATCCCTCAGGACCTTTTGGATGATAAATCATGAAACAACTCAGGTTACCTGTAATCTAGATTGATCTAGTTGTTCCATTAGTAATTGCTCCTGAAAGGTTAGAGCTTTAGAGTTAAAGAAATTTGTTTAACAGATAAGAGAGTTCTAAACAAGAGCAATTGTATTCCACACCACCTTCTTTTCTTTGACGCATAATAACCCTTCACCTAATTGCTGTTCTAAGTTTTGCAACTCTTTCAAGTTTAACCCAGTCAAGTCCTTTCCCAAAAGCTGCCTAAAAAAGCAGAACAAGAGCAATCATAATTGAGAAAGTCCTCTGGTACAAAAGTAAAGTTGAATTAACTGAACAAAGTAGAGAAAGACATACAACTGTTTCACTTGCAGCTTTGAAATTTCTTCCTTCAGACCATCAACTTCCTTTGAATCAAGTTTCTGAAGATAAACATTAGAGCTTTACTGCTCAAATAATCATAAATTTTATCCATAAGTAAACCAAAATGTGTTACTATAAACCAAGAAAAATGCAGAATGCCACAATTCTAAACAAAGCTATAGGCAAAGAAAGGACTAAAGTTAAAATGTTCTTGAACTATTACAATTTGAGAACTTCTGCTCCGAATCATTCCCAATACCGTAAGTGAAGTGAAAAAGAACTTAGAAAAAGAAAAGAATAGGGTTAAATACATTGAAATCTCCTATGATTTGATATTTAGTCATTTCAGTCCTTGTATTCTGAAAACGATCACTTACCCTTGCGTTATTATTTAGCTATCACACAACACCTCCATATTTCGTTAGCTTTCATCCATTTTTCACCTAAATGCATGAACAGAGTAGATATTCTAAACTTGAATGATTGGTTACCTCTGCCTTATATTCGGACTTGACAGGCTCTGATGAATCTTTGCACTTGTTATATCTCAAAAGTGTTCTCTTCATTCTGCATATAAATAAGAGGACATAAGCATAATATCATACATCCACGAACTGGGGCAAAGTATCCTCATCTCCTTTCACTGTAACCGCTAAAACCAAATGAAGCAGATTCCATACATCAGCTACAATTGGTTTCTTGGATTGATCATAACTTGCTACAATTTTTCTTGGTTTCCAACAACACTCTTACTAGAAGGGCTATTCTATGATAACTTTGACCCATTAGACTTACTGACTTAAAGGATTCCATTGCTGTCAAAAAAACAAAGCTTTCTGCTCATATTAAATGACTATGCATATCATTGAATGAACTTGTTTAACAACCATTCGAAGGACTCAAAAGAGTAAAAGAGTATTAATTGAAACTAACCGAGTGAATTGCTGGAAAAAAACAATTGCAGTTTCAACATGCAATAAAGCAAAATGATGCAACAAAAACCTGATGAGTTTATTCAAAAATCTAATCCATTCTTATGAGAGGAATCAAAGTTGATAACAGTGACTGGAAATGAGAAGAAGCAGAAATGGTTTTAAGTTAAAGAAAATGATAACTTCATGATAGCCGAGTTCATCCAGATATAAACATATGAATAACATGCAATCTGGCAAAAATAAGTCATAGTTTGAAATATCAAGCTTTCTCCTCTTAACTTGCAGTTTCCGACCAAACCAAGTATGCTCCAGGGACAAGGAAAAAGTACAACGAAAAAAGTATGAACATTTGTCGCATGCAACCAGTTAGAAATATGGAAAAGACAAACATTTCCAGAAGAAAAAAAATTTCTTTTTGCAGAGAAAAACAGAGAAAGGAGGAAAACGAACACCTACCCAGCGCTGGAAAACTCGAAGAGCTTGCCAGTGTTGGAGAAAATGATAACGGCAACCTCAGCATCACAAAGAATGGCAAGCTCTTGAGCCTTTTTGAGTAACCCAGCTCGTCTCTTTGAGAAAGTAACTTGCCTGCTATTTGCATTCTCAATTCTTCTAATCTCAATCTTGCCTCTACCCATTTTCCACCCTTACACAAAGACGCCAAAAATCAAATCAAACCCAACAGAAAAAAACTGATTGTTTCAAATTTGAAGACTCAAAATTCTTCCAAAAAACAAAAGAAAACGAAAGCTCTCAGCCTTTTTTCCCTTGGATATAGAGGGCAAAAAAGAAAGCAAAATCAAAATGGCCGTATTTTGGGGTTTCACTAAATAAAGAGAGGAGAAGATGAAAGGGTTGGAATGGAAATGGGACAAAAGGCAGAGAAGGGAAGCGTTTCTTTGACACAAATGGCGAGAGAGCTTGACCGGAAATGGCAACTTTGCATGGGCTCTGTACTCTAATTAGACTGTCCGATGCATGATTCCTTTTGCCACATTTGGCCTTGTTAGGTGCTAAGTGAGTCTATTTGTAGGTCCCACTATTTTTGGTCTTTCATTTCACAGGTTACTTACTATTCGAGGTTTTACAGAAAGTCATTGGTTTTTGAATTTTTATGTTAAGTGTATATAAGTTTCCAATTTTTTTTATTAAATTAATCTTATTTTAAAAAAAATCTAAAATTTTAATTTTTAAACAGTGTAATTAATTTGTAATTTATACACGGATATTGTCAACAAATTTTAATAAAGTCAAAGTTTAACGTATTCGCTGTGAAAATTTAAAAAGGATCATAATATATGTAACATTTTTTTTTATATTTCTTTTATATTTTTATAAACAACCTGTTTACTTGATTTGAACTTTTAACTTTATAATAACAAGAGGGCAACTTTACAAATCACAAATTTTTTTATGGATTGATTGATTTTTACAAATTAAAATAAATCAATTAATTTTATTTAATATTATATTTTTAGTTAAATTTTCAAATTTTTGATAAGTCAATTATATTTTAAATTATTTAATTTTTAATTAATTTTATGATTGTATAATAATAAATTGAATTTTTTAAATTTTAAATATTTTATCTTTTTAATTTACTTGGGTTTTTTAAATATTAATTATTAAAGTAATTACCTTCCGTCCATCAGCTTCTTTGGATGGTACAAAATCATTATTAGCCAACTTCCAAAATAAGTAGAGTGCTTTGCTCATTTACTTTTCTCGGAAGGCACCCTTGCAGAGCAGTTATGGTCCCAAGTTAAGAGGCTAAACGCCAATTACTAGTTTTGGCGGTTATTTTATAATTTGATCTGCTTGGATTGCCAAATTTGGAGAACACCACTGGTCACAATGTCGTATATCTTCACATTCGTTCCTGTAACGTTCTCTCGAGGTTTTAGATACAAGATCTGTATCGTATTTCTTTTTCTGGTTAAGTTCGCTAAAACCTATACTTTAATATATTAATTTTTTTAATTTATCAATAACTTTTATATAATTATGACTTTAAAATAATATCGTTTTTATCTCGTGTCACTACACGTGACATTAATGTTGAAATATATGTGAGATTTTGTCCTACATTGAAAGAATATATGACCTTAACTACGCATATAAGTCTAATGAGTTACTCCTCCTAGTACAGGATAGAATTTCATTTGGACTTATATGTGGTTAGTTTATTTAGGCTCAATCATATAAAATTTAACATGGTATCATAGTAGGTTGTTCTGGGTTACTCGTCGCTACCTATTCACAATAGACTGTATCACATGTTAAGCCGTAAATCAGCCCATGTGTGAGGGGGTGTGCTAAAATATAAATAAGACTTTGTCCTAGATGGAAAGAATATATAGCCTTGAACATGCATATAAGTCTAGTGAATTACTCCTTCTAGTAACAATTGATTTTATGATGGAATCTCATTTAGGCTTATATGTGATCAGTTTATTTAGGCTAAACTATATAAAATTTAACATGATATTACAGCAGGTTGCAATGGGTTACTCGTCATTATCTCGTCACGATAAACTATGTCACGAGTTGAGTCGTAAATTAGCCCACGTATGAGGGGGGCGTGTTGAAATATAAATGAGATTTTGTCTTACATGAAAAGAATATATAGTCTTGAGCATGCATATAAACCTAATGAATTATTCCTCTTAGTACCAGTTGATTTTAGGATGAAACTTCATTTGGATTTATATGTAGTCAATTTATTTAGGTTTAATCATATAAAATTTAACTATTATATACCGTCGTTTTGTAACAAAAGTTTACTACAAAAAAATAGTGAATTAGAGACGAAAATTACCGAATGAATCGACAAATATTTCGTCGGTATACTAAATTACCGACGGAATAAACCGAGGTCAAAAATGTCAGAGATTCGGCCGTAGCTAAATTCACCGACGGAAAGTTTGTCTACCGTCGGTAAAATTACCGACAAAAAAGGTAAACCGTCGGTAACATCAACGGAAAAGTTACCGACCATCCGATTTATTCCGTCGCTAAATTTACTAACCGGTGGCTTACCCGTATGTAAATTTAGCATCGGAATGTTTCTAATACAGTCGGTAAACTTACCGACGGTAAGATTGTC